>CM034535.1:16228772-16271608 GCA_020002185.1 Paraescarpia echinospica | reverse complement strand
CCTATACGGAACCACGAATCCTCCTCTCTCACGTTGTACCAACTATGCGGGTAGATTATCTCCCACTGACCCGAAAGACAACTGTTTCCCTGACGGGTTGTGATGGTGGAGATATTCCAGTTCTGGGCCGGTGTATTGGGAAAGTGTCCCATAAAGGGAAATTATAAATATGTCATTTGTTGTGGTACCTTGTAAGAAGCCAGCAATCCTAGGGGTTGACATCTGTGAGCGACAAGGTCTTGTGAAAAGAGTCTATGTAGTAAATGATGAAACAGTTGAGGTAGATTACTCAGACTTGTTAGATGAATACAAGGACGTGTTTCATGGGTTAGGGTGTCTTGAAGGAGAATACTCTATTACGGTCGATGAAAATGTCACACCAGCAAGAAAAGTACCATTTGCTCAAAAAGGTAAACTTAGGGATGAACTTGAACGCATGGAAAAGCTGGAGGTTATTGAAAATGTCTACCGATTGGGTTAGTTCATTAATGTTGGGTGAACAGAAAAAAACGGTGATCTCAGGGTACGTCACGACCCACATGACCTAAATCGAGCAATTAGGCGTGAACATTACAAGTTACCAACACGTGATGAGACAATGGCTCAGTTTAGCGATGCCAAATACTTCAGTAAGGTAGACGCGTCTAGTGGGTTTTGGCAAATGAAACTTGATGAAGACAGTACAAAACTGTGTGTCTTTAACACTCCATTTGGTAGGTTTCTCAGGCTTCCGTTTGGAATCTCATCAGCTCCAGAAGTGTATCACAAGAAAGTCCACATGCTGTTTGAGTATATTGATAGCGTCGATACTACGATAGATGACATCATAGTGCGGAGTAGTGCAAAGGCGGAGCATGATAAGCGACTGCGTGATGTGTTGGAAACCACGAGAAAGGCCAACTTATGGTTCAACCGAAGCAAGTGTGAGTTAGGTGTGAAGAAGCTTGTGTTCACTGGTGATTTCTTGACGGAACGTGGGGTCCAACCAGAGGAGCGAAAGGTTTCTGCCATAATGAACAGGCCAAGTAGCAAGTAGAAGTGCAGAGATTTCAAGGAATGGACAATTACCTTGGAAAGTTCGTCTACAACCTGTCGACGAAGACTGAGAAACTCCTAATTCTGCTTGATAAGACTGTTGAGTGGCAATGGGGACGAGGGCAAGAGCAGGCACGGCAAGATCTCACAACGTTGTTATCCACTCATCCTCTGCTGAAATTCTACGATCCATCGAATACTGTGAAAATCTCATCAGATGCTTCTCAGGGTGGTCATGGTGCAGTGATTTTGAAAAAGCATGATGGCGAATGGCAGCCAGCAGCCTATGCGTCCAGAACGATGAAAAATGCTGAAACAAGATACGCGCAAATTGAGAAGGAACTTATCTGCATCATATTTGCGCGTGAACGATTCCATCAGTTCATATATGGACAAGCAGTGATTGTTGAAACCGATCATAAACCCCTTGTGAATTTATTTCACAAGTCCCTGAATGATTGCCCACTGAAAATACAGAGACTTATGATCAGACTCCAGAAATACACACTGAAGATATCGTACACACCAGGAAAATTCATGCACACAGCTGATGCATTGCCCAGGGCGGCAGATCCCAATGAGGTTCAGTCTTATACAGAAGAAGATGTACAAGTTTATGTCAATATGATGACATCAAACATGCCAGTCTCTAGTGACAGAATGGACCAAATCAGATGTGAGACAAAAAAGAGTATGAAGCCTCTTATCGAGATGATCCACAAAGGATAGCCTCCAACTAAAGACGCATATGACAATGAAGTCCGTGAGTTCTGGAATTTCAGAGAAGTCAGTGATCGACGGTGTCAATTTAAAGGGAAGTAAGATTGTGATTCCCACAAGCATGAGGAAGCTCGTGCTTGAGAAGATACACCAAGGACATTTGGGAATGGAAAAATGTAAGAAACGTGCACGTGAAGTTGCGTATTGGCCACGCATGAATGCAGACATCACACATTTGGTGAATCAGTGCAGAACTTGCCTGAAATACAAACCTCAGCACCAGACAGAACCTCTACTTCCACATGAATCGCCAAATAGAGCGTGGCAAAAGCTGGGAAGCGATTTGTTCACATGGGACGGCAAGAACTGCATTGTAGTGACGGACTACTTCTCAAACTACTTTGAGGTTCAATGTTTGACTACAGTGAACAGCCGGTCAATCATAGCTTGTCTGAAAGACATATTTGCACGACATGGGATTCCTGATGTTTTGTTTAGTGATAATGGGCCACAGTATGCAAGCGCAGAATTCGCAGAATTTGCAAAGAACTGGGAATTTGTGCACAATACCACAAGCCCGCACTACCCAAAGTCAAATGGTTTAGCTGAAAGTTCTGTGAAAATTGTCAAAGATCTCATGAAGAAATCACAGGATAACAGAGAGGATTTCATGAAGAACTTACTGATATATCGGACGACACCTCTACAGATTGGCAAGTCTCCAGCGGAATTGTTGATGAACCGAAACATTCGGTCAAACTGGCCAGTAAACAGAGACTTGTTGACACCACACAACTCGGAGGAGGTGGTACAAAAGAAGCAGAGACAAAAGGAAACACAAAGCAAGTACTACAACAAAGGAACTCGCACATTGCCACCACTCAAGACAGGCGACAGAGTGAGACTCCGCAATTATAACGATGGACTGTGGTCCCAGGATGGAACGGTGAAACAAGAAGTTGCACCGCGGTCTTACCAGGTTGAAACAGATTCAGTGAAGAGTTGCAACGAAGGTCAGGCACCACCCGAGCCCATGATAAACGTGCAGTAATTCCAAGGGTCTCAAAACGTGCTAGGAAACCCCCATCAAGGTACATCCAGAAAATATAAAGTTATGACGGGTGGTGTTTGGGACCACAAGTATGCATATGTTAGGCAGTAGCTCATTAAAACAATACGAACTTGATGAAGTTATAATTGTCAACTTTGGAAATGTGTAACCAACAATAACTTGTTTATATGGAAAGGCCGGAAGATGTGGTAATCTAGCGAAGTAGTGGCGCCACCTTCTTGATCCTAAATAAGAACACATAGTGTTGGTGAATGCGACCAGAGGTCGGGCGGAGCACATGGCACACGGTCACGATGTACATCGTACATAGATTTTTGAATAAACATTCTACATTACTTATATACATTGTTTGTAAGTAATATCACAAGTTCCATCTTCTATGTCTTAGATGTAAAAAAAGAACAATTAAAATCAAACAATTCTGTTGTAGGCACTGTGTGCATTATATATGGATTTGTAAATTATTTTGATTGTAAGATATTTTGTTTGTATCAAACATAACTATACTGATTGGGGTGAACAATAGATACCTTTCTGTGCACCGTCTTTCCATCAACTCTACTGTTTATTATTTTGTTTACATGTTAGAAATTGTGTTGTGTTATGTAATGGTGGAATTTGTGCAGTTTGTTATTGGAAATAAATTACTGATTGATTGAATTAATAATTACATAATATAGAACTTGTCGTCATTTTGTATATTAATAGTGCGTTAAACCAAGAGTGTCTTCTCTGTTGCCTGTAAGGAATGACACCCGATTAATTGGGGTGGCTTATTGCGATGATTCCCTTTGCAAAGTACCCACCCTTGGACACCAACACGATTACAAATATCCAAGTTAAGGCAATTGAAGTCAAATACAAGGAACACTTACATAGGGGAAGGTGGGAACACATGAGCGATGTTTTGACGTTTTCAGCAATAAACAAAAAATATATAGTTTTTAACTTTAAAATTGCACTATCGTGTAAATATGTATGTTCCGTTGAATGAAGCTGTTTGTATACATATTATAATTCATTAGACAAACCATTTGACTTAATGTGAGATCCAAGGCGTTTTCCTACAATGTTTTCAAGTATCTTGGAAATGAAACTGAGATTAAAAACTGGTTTATAATTCTTGAAGTTATCTATAGGAAGGGAGGTCTTCTTGAGGAAGGGTTTACATAAGCATGTTTAAAATCATATCAAGCTCACAGGACTTAATTGGAGATGCCATAATTATTTGTTTCACTTCATCAACTGTTGCAGGTGTGAAAGAAGGAAGCAGAGAATTTATTTTTGGAATTCCAGCGTTAACATGATTCAAAGAATGGTTTGGAAATGAACAACTAATAAGGCTAATTTTATCCTTAAAATAATTAGAAAACATATCACACAGAGGTATTAGTGAATCGTGTTTCGGTAGTGACGGAACAGGCTGTCTGTGAAGAAGTGTATTTATACAACTCCATAACTGACAATAATTTCCCGAATTATTGGATACCATATTTGTAAAAATTATTTTATTTTGCTTTTGCCATTTGTCTATTACAATAGTGACATTGTTTCAAATAACGTGACCTATCCGATGGAGAACGAAATTTACGCCAAATACGTTCAAGGTAACGACGGCGTCTTTTAGACTGTAAAATTTTAGGTGTCATCCACGGGGAAGTTACTTTCTGTAAAACAAATTTACAGGCAATGGGAGCATGTTTCTCAAGTAAAGCTTTAAGCACAGAACAATATTGTCCATACAAGTCATCATTTGCCGGATTTCTAAACAGATCTGATTACAGAATATCGTTATTAAAAGTAGTAATATCAATTTTATGTATAGATCTATACGAAATCTTCTTTTTGGATATGGATGGAGTTGTAGAAATGTTAACATCAACAATTACCGTAAGATGATCGGATAAACCACCAGAAACTGAACGTTTCTTAATAGTTTTGCAAGATAAACAATATATAAAAAGATCAAGCCAATGGCCATGAATGTGTGTAGAAAAAGAAACATGCTTTTTAAATAAAATAACGTCTGTATATCACATAAAGGAGTGGTTATTGCTGTAGGTGCATCCAAATGGAGTTTAAAATCACCATATATTTATAAATCTGAATGCAGTGCGTCCTGGTGGACGATAAAGGCAGATGAAATAGGCAGAAAAAGAAGAAATGTCAACACACATTGATTCAAAGCTGGAGTATGAAGGGACCAAATGTAGATGGGTGCCTGACCACAACTTTACATCGAAAACAAGTTTTATTGAAAATTAGAATAGCATATGTCAACAACTATTTCAGGTTTTGACAAAACACATATCCCTGCCATCCCTATTGTCAACTTGCCATTACCAACAACGTTGCATTAATTGTGGTAGTTGTATAGAGAACAAACAAAACACGTATCACTGCCATCCCTATTGTCAACTTGCCATTACCAACAACGTTGCATTAATTGTGGTAGTTGTATAGAGAAAAAACAAAACACGTATCCCTGTCATCCCTATTGTCAACTTGCCATTACCAACAACGTTGCATTAATTGTGGTAGTTGTATAGAGAACAAACAAAACACGTATCCCTGTCATCCCTATTGTCAACTTGCCATTACCAACAACGTTGCATTAATTGTGGTAGTTGTATAGAGAACAAACAAAACACGTATCCCTGTCATCCCTATTGTCAACTTGCCATTACCAACAACGTTGCATTAATTGTGGTAGTTGTATAGAGAACAAACAAAACACGTATCCCTGTCATCCCTATTGTCAACTTGCCATTACCAACAACGTTGCATTAATTGTGGTAGTTGTTTAGAGAACAAACAAAACACGTATCCCTGCCATCCCTATTGTCAACTTGCCATTACCAACAACGTTGCAATAATTGTGGTAGTTGTATAGAGAACAAACAAAACACGTATCCCTGTCATCCCTATTGTCAACTTGCCATTACCAACAACGTTGCATTAATTGTGGTAGTTGTATAGAGAACAAACAAAACACGTATCACTGCCATCCCTATTGTCAACTTGCCATTACCAACAACGTTGCATTAATTGTGGTAGTTGTATAGAGAAAAAACAAAACACGTATCCCTGTCATCCCTATTGTCAACTTGCCATTATCAACAACGTTGCATTAATTGTGGTAGTTGTATAGAGAACAAACAAAACACGTATCCCTGTCATCCCTATTGTCAACTTGCCATTACCAACAACGTTGCATTAATTGTGGTAGTTGTATAGAGAACAAACAAAACACGTATCCCTGCCATCCCTATTGTCAACTTGCCATTACCAACAACGTTGCATTAATTGTGGTAGTTGTATAGAGAACAAACAAAACACGTATCCCTGTCATCCCTATTGTCAACTTGCCATTACCAACAACGTTGCATTAATTGTGGTAGTTGTATAGAGAACAAACAAAACACGTATCCCTGTCATCCCTATTGTCAACTTGCCATTACCAACAACGTTGCATTAATTGTGGTAGTTGTATACAGAACAAACAAAACACGTATCCCTGCCATCCCTATTGTCAACTTGCCATTACCAACAACGTTGCATTAATTGTGGTAGTTATATAGAGAACAAACAAAACACGTATCACTGCCATCCCTATTGTCAACTTGCCATTACCAACAACGTTGCATTAATTGTGGTAGTTGTATAGAGAACAAACAAAACACGTATCCCTGTCATCCCTATTGTCAACTTGCCATTACCAACAACGTTGCATTAATTGTGGTAGTTGTATAGAGAACAAACAAAACACGTATCCCTGTCATCCCTATTGTCAACTTGCCATTACTAACAACGTTGCATTAATTGTGGTAGTTGTATAGAGAACAAACAAAACACGTATCCCAGTCATCCCTATTGTCAACTAGCCATTACCAACAACGTTGCATTAATTGTGGTAGTTGTATAAAGAACAAACAAAACACGTATCCCTGTCATCCCTATTGTCAACTTGCCATTACCAACAACGTTGCATTAATTGTGGTAGTTGTATAGAGAACAAACAAAACACGTATCCCAGTCATCCCTATTGTCAACTTGCCATTAACAACAACGTTGCATTAATTGTGGTAGTTGTATAGAGAACAAACAAAACACGTATCCCAGTCATCCCTATTGTCAACTTGCCATTACCAACAACGTTGCATTAATTGTGGTAGTTGTATAGAGAAAAAACAAAACACGAAATATTTACTAAAAAATATGTTATTGTTAAAAACGCATACAATCGTAATTTAGCGCGCCTGTTACAAACAGTAATGTAATAATCGACCGGTAATGTAATGATCGACTGGTAATGTAATAAATCGTCCGGTAATGTAATAATCGACTGGTAATGTAATAAATCGACCGGTAATGTAATAATCGACTGGTGATGTAATAAATCGACCGGTAATGTAATAAATCTACCGGTAATGTAATAACTCGACCGGTAATGTAATAAAAATGACTACGTTTTTTATGATGACGATGATAATGAAGGTGATGATGATAACGTTAGTAATGATGACGAAGACGGTGATGACGAGGATGATAAATGATTACGATGACGAGGAAAACGATGACAATTAGTAACGATGATGAATATAAAGATGGTAATTATTATTATTATCATGACTACGATCATAATATGATATAATATATGTATATTTATATAGCGCCATTCTCAACCTACACTGCTCAAAGGCGCTTAACAAATTCACTAAGCCAATGCATACAAATACATATTTAAAACATCAAAACATCAAAACTAGTATATATATCTATATAAAAACTATGGAAAATTTAACCTAGAGGTCTAGGATATATAAATAAGTAAATAAAGTATATATAAATAAAATAACTCTACAATCAACACATACAGAACTAGCCATGGACAATACAGGTGCTATACAAAATGGCAGAAGTAATTAAAACTGTTCTAAAAAGCTTTGCGAAAGAAGTACGACTTTAACTGTCTTTTGAATACATCAAACGATGGAGTCTGGCGAATGGATAGGGGTATGTTGTTCCACAGTGTGGGTGCAGCCACAGAGAAGGCCCAGTCCCCCAGTTGCGTCTGTGACATGGGCACAGCCAGCAGCAGCCTGCTCTCAGACCGAAGTGATCTTCTCGGATTGTGTTGCACCAGCATGTCTTTGATGTAGGATGGGCCTTCGTCGTGGATTGCCTTGTAGGTCAGTGTGAGCAATTTGATTTCCACACGATACCTCACAGGCAGCCAATGTAGCGCGCGAAGGACTGACGTCATGTGAGATCGTCTAGGGACACGGGAAACAATGCGCGCAGCTGTGTGTGCACTCGTTGTAACTTGGCCAGTTGTCACGCGGGAAGGCCATGCAGTAATCCATTCAAGTAGTCCAGTTTTGACGTGACCAGGGCGTGGGTGGCTATCTGGGCCTTATTCACATCCATATAGTTTGGAGCATTGAGAATGGCCTTCCCGATGCTCCGGATATGGTAGTAAGTTGACCGACACGCCATGTTGACAGTGCCTGCAGTCCATAGTTTGAGTCAATAATTGCACCAATATTCCTCGCTTTCAATATTGCCGTGATAATGCTCTCCCCAGTGGAGATGCCTGCCACGGCTGCTTTGGCGAGGTGCCCGTTAGATCCAACCACAACAAACTCCGTTTTGTTGTCGATCAGTTTTAAGAACTTCCAAGCCATCCAGATCTTGCCCTCGGCGATGTACCTCTCCTTGGCGTCAAGCGCTGACTGGTAAGATGCGGGGTTACATATGAGCAGCAATTGGCTGTCATCTGCGTACAGGTGAAACTCAATGTTGTGTCTACACCCAGCGGTAGGGTGTAGACACAAAACATTATAGGCCCCAGCACAGAGCCCTTGAGCTTTTTTGCGCGTTATTTATGCATAAAATGCAAGTAATAAGCTGCACAGAACGTATTTATTGGAAATTATCACGTTTTGATACTGTTTATCTTGAATGTATATTATCTTACAGAGAATTGCTTTAATGGTACTGCAGGCGGCGAAGAAGAAACGGCCTCGTGGCATCTATGTGAACGAGGACTATTCGCAGAGGGTCATGGCGAGGCGGAAAGAACTACTACCAAAAATGATGAAGGCCAGGGAAGAGTTCAAAATCGCGTATTTGTCATTTGGTAAACTGGTGGTAAAAGAGCGACATGATGTATCAAACCGTGGTTAGACAACCAAGTACATGCTGACTATCCTGACAAACGTTGTTGTGATCACTTAACCATGGCATCAACTACACAACAAAATGACGGGTTAACGCCAGTAGTAGCATGGACCAGATGGGACCCCCTACAGTGGTGCCATGGTCCAAATCTAAGATGGCGGCGCCTTTCGTCAGGTATCTATGCGTGTGTGTATGTGTGAGTAGTCACGTGACCGGATGTAGGGGACTCCCTGGCGGAAGAGAGCGGAGTGAGTATCCATTGAAGTCCCATCGTGTATAAGTATAGAAACGAAAGAACAAAGAGGACAGTTTTAAAAGTTGTGTAAAGGTGGGTCATTACAGATAAAGAATATACTGAATGTATTGATAATGTGATAAGTATGTATATATTAATACATAGTATGTAGGTGTATGAAAGAATTAAACCTGATGTATTGATAATGTGATATGTATATAAGAATAAGAGTATATATGAAACTATAAGATATGTGTTGGAAATTAAAGTGTATATATGTATATATGTGTATGAAAGAATTAAACCTAAGATAATAATCAACAAACAACATATGTTAAGTTGTGAATATTTTATTCAAGAAAATCCATAAAACCCTCATCGTCATAGGGGTCGTCCTCCGCCCAACTCACTTTATCCCCTGTGTCAATCGGGGGTGGGGAAGGCGCATCAAACCACGGGCTAGCTTGTTCGAATCAGGGTCTTGTTTTGAGTAGTTCTCTCATGACTAAGGTGAAGAGTATATCATGTTCGATTTGTAACTCTTCTTCTCTGAAACATATACCAAAATATTGAAAACATTCGAGGTACAGTTGTATGGAATAGACCAGCGATGTAACCAGACACCACGTAGCTAGGCGACACGAGAAGAGGGCAGGCTAGGTCAACAGATAAGGAAGGACTGTGACACAACATGTATATGCACATTGCAGAGAATTAGAATCGTGGTAAGTAGGTCATAAAATAGTGATATTAGTATTAGTAAAAGTAGGTATATAATCGTTCAAAACTTACGTGCATTCCGAGTCAGTGTAGCTGACACTGTCAGAGTCATCGTCAGAGTCATCGTCAGAACTAAAAAGTAAATATAGACAACTGTTACACATAACGAATGAAGTGAGTATAAATAAACGTAAGGAAGGCTAATGAGATGGTCAGAAGAAGAAGAAGAAGAATAAGAGGTAACAACGTATCAGAAATAGCGTCAGATACACACGTCACAGGTAGTTTGCGTGAAGAACACTGTGTAAATATTCATATACTAACTACCGAATGAATCAAAGCAAAGAGAGAAAGTTATATAGCTATATACTGTAATGAAAGAAAGTACTTACATTTGTGCACTGCACGCATCTCGAAGTCGTCATTGCGCCCGAAGTTCGTCCCAGGGTATCAGAGAAGACGTCATTGTTGTTTGTGAATGGAATAATGTGAAAGAAAGAAACGAGAGATATATATAGGGTAAATGATATGCAGACAGACACACACTGTGTGGAAAGTTTTGCTGTATGAAAAGTGTTAAAGTACAAACCCATAACAGTCATAAGACATGATAGGGACCACCTGGCAACGTGGAAAGTTTTACAATATTCAGACACACACTGTATGGAAAGTTTCTAAAGTGTGAACCCATATCAGTCATGACATAGGAACCAGCTGGCAATGAGGAAAGTTTGCAGACACACTCTGTGGAAAGTTTCGGCTTATGGAAAGTTTTAAAGTACAAACCTATAACAGTCATATGACATAGGGAGCACCTGGCGATAAGCGCGTGATGTCCAAAGGACAGCTATCAACAATGCAGGTGGAATGTGCCTTATCGGAACACTGACTATGCAGGCGAGGACGGGTTCACGATAAGAACTCTGTATGTTTGTAAGCGCGCGCGGTCAGTGCTAAATATGGCGGTCAGCGGCAACTTGGACATACAATTTAGAGGTGCTGGACATTACCTATCGAATTTCCATCCGTGTGATATACATATGTGGGGCGAAGACTTTGCTTGTGCAGAGTCAGAATATCAATTCAAAAAAGCAATGTATTTTGATGATGACGTCACAGCGAGAAAGATCCAGACCGCGCGCAATGGATTACAGGGGAAATACCTGAGTAAACGCATTCAATGGAGGGCTGCTATGTGGCTAGCACAACGTCGATCCGTAATGTATGCGATATTAGCTGTGAAGTTTCGTGCTTCTAAACTACGTCAACGCTTGCTTGCCACAAGTGACGCGCGTCTTATTGAAAACGTACCCAGTGCAGAAGGATATTGGGGGAAAAGTACTCGACGTAACAAAGTAGGTAAGAATATACTTGGATGTATTCTGATGGAGGTGAGAGACTTCATTAGACAGTGCTCTATACGGCTTACGTAAGGTTTCTATTAAAAAAAACAGACACACAGACGCACAGTGCTAGAGTACGAGAAAGATAAGTCACGCGCCTCGCCCAGGGACGCATGATGTCATCGTCTAGGGTATCACGTGAACGTTGCCTGGAGGGAGCGTTTACGTATATAAACGTAGGCTAAACCTAACAGGACAAACACTCTCTCTCTCTCTCTGATTCTCTGCCGTTGGAACACATTCACGCACACCGACTCCTGCACGAACGACTGACAAGAGGGCGGCACCCAGCTACAAGTCAAGCCCTGGCAGCACTCGAGAAAGTAAGTGATGGAACCTATGCATTTGAGCGCCCACTCACAGTCATAGCAAGCGCTCTGTCAACTAAATACGTATTTTATGCAGCGTGTCATCTCTGTAACCGCAAAGTACTGGTCGAAATGAAAGGACACCATAGCGTCAGTGCATGTCCGGTCCATGGGCGACAGAAGGGGGCTCCTGTATGCAAATACGCTATGGGCATTCTGTTAGCCGACCACAAGGGCACCGACCTGCGGGTGACAGGGTTCGACCGTGTAGTTCAGCGGGTCGTAGGGGGACTGTCGCAACCGACTATATGTCGTTGAAAAGTGATGAAGAACGCTACCAGGCATTGAGTGTCATACGTGGCAAACAGTCTAGGGTGACAATTAGGAAAGAAACAAAATCAGGGAACGTGAACTACACCGTGACGGCCCTGGAAATTATCAATCCGTAAGTCCTGTCGGTCTAGTGTAGCCACCTGGCGAATAGTGAAGGAGGTAGTGTCTGGTGTTGCCTTGTGGCGCTACTGTATGGTCACCGGAAGTGTAGTCGTAATTGTCCTATGTCGTGTTGTAGTTGTCCCCAGAGACGTCGGGTGTATACGAGGACGTGTCCGCGGGGTTGAAAGAGACAGAGGATGCGACGGCATCTCGTGAAGGGTCCCGAAGTGTGAAACGTCGTCTGACATACTCTGATGATATAACCGACGACGAGGCAAGTGTTCTGTTGTGTGGGGACTGTACGTGGTCTAATGACGATGACGAGTATGATGATGTCACAGACATCTGTAGGGATTTACAGGAGGCGAAAGCGAAGGTGAACAGCATCCAAACGCACACGGCTGAAATGAATAGTGATTTTCAGGAGACGAAAGCGAAGGTGAACACCATCCAAACGCGTGTAGAGAAGATGATAGATGATGATGATGATGACGTCACCGAGCTCTGTAGTGAAGTATACGAGACGGAAGCGACGGTGCACGCCAACCAAACGCGTACGGAGACAGTGAGTAGTGAATTACAGGAGGCGGTAGCGAAGGTGAACGCCATTCAAAAGCATACGGAGAAGATGATGGACGAGCAACTATTTCTGACTACTCTAACTGCCGCCTGCGTGCGCTACACAGCTAACTCACTGTATCGTCGCTATGCATGCATGCAGGAGGAACTGTACATGATTAATCCCTCACGTATTGATAAGGAGCTGTACATGGTTGATCGGTCACGTATTTATAATGGTCTCCGTATGACAGTGACCGAAATGGCGTGTGCACCGTACACACCGGGTTGGGCTATCGACATTATACCACGGGTGAAAGAGAGCCTGCGCAGTCGAGGTATAACCGTAGTGAATGTGCCTGAAGACGGGGACAGGGCCGTGAGGAGACAGGGACCGTTGTCGGAGGAAATGGTGGACTGGGAGTTCCTTCATACAACAGCAGTCGACGCCGTTGTTCGTTACGTGTTCAACCAACTGTGGCGCACGTTCGAAGGTGAACAAAACGACATGTACCGGATAAACGGTCAGTTGATATGCGACAGTGTGAGGTGGTCAGTAGCCCATTACAGGTATCAGATGGATGCGCCGGAGTGAACATGTGACTCCATAACACGTGTGCAAGCCATCCTGCGTATGCGTGGCATACCCCTGTTGAAAGAAGAAGATTGTGACGAGAAGTAAACAGAGTGACACACCATGTAAATGTGGTATTGTTGTTGTTGTTGTTGTTGTTGACAGGACGATGGTGCTGCTTCTAGCGGACTACATCGTATACGGGACGCCTATAGCAACCCGCCGTGGCCCATGGTAACCCTCCAGGCGGCACCACTAAAAAAGATACCGCGTCGATTCCGTGTCGACGTGTCGTTACGTCGCGCTCTGGTGATACACTGGCACTAACAACAGCAGCGTCACACGTCATCACCACCACTAGATATGACGTGTGACGATGTCACGTCACCGGAAACAACGGACACACCTCTCGAGATGATATGGGATGACGACGACGACGACGACGATGATTATGACGTCACCATCTCGTCGTCAGAGTACGCAGCCCTTCGTAACGACACCTCGACGCTCGACCTAGACCCCCACGGTCATCTGATCTGGTCACGAACGTCTACCTCTCTTCCGTGGGTGTCTACAGGACCGTTCGCAGGAGTACGGAACATGGACAAGGAGATCGAACGTTTAGCCGGTGTCGTACTGGCGACCACCTCAACATATACCGTGAATAAGTCTGTACGCCTGATATGCAATGAAGTAGCGCGTAACATTATCCGCGACGAACACGTGGAGCACATATCCAAAATTATCCGTAACAAACATGTTCCTATGCTACATAACATACTGTAAAGATCGATGATATAACATAGTTAACCGGTGACATATAAAAGAGGAAATTCGCCACTACGTCAGTTGGGGTTATAGGCGCCTCTATATGTCACGTAGTAGTAGTAGTAGTAGTAGTAGTAGTAGTAGTAGTAGTTGTTGTAGTAGTAGTAGTAGTAGTAGTAGTTGTTGTGATCGATTTGCTTGTATGTTAGTATAATAAAGATACATGTAATCCCGGTTTCTGGTGTATGTTGTTCTTTCATATCGACGAATGACTTTGCGGTCTAACACACGCTTACATACAAGGTATAGGTGTATACGTAGCCACGCTCCTTCTGTTCACACGCTGATATCCATGTACCTTTACACACACACACACACACACACACACACACCCACACACACACACACACACACACACACACACACACAAACACACACACTGCCACGCCCCTTCTGTTCACACGTTAATAACTATATACGTAGCCACGCCCCTCACTGTCCGTAGGACGTCACGTATTATATAGAAACATGCAAGGAGCTCCCATCTGACAGTTGTAGGTAGATACACGATGAAGCAACAACCATGTCGCCACTGTGGAAAAGTCCTCGATACATACGACGACTTACAACGTCACGTCGACCGGACGCATACATTCCAGTCACCACGAGGCCACGACGACCATGCCTACAGCAAACCTCCGTCGCGAGTGGCGCCATCTGACGAACTACCGAGAAGACGAGATGCCTTGTTACGTCACACCAGGACGGTATGTAGCAGACGTGTAGAGGTCACCGACCCACCACCACACAAGCGAGCGAGACGCGTTGAGAGGCCACGTCACGATGACGACGATCCCATACAGCCACCGCCCCGACTGCCCTTCGCCGACATTCTATCGAGGGAACTCCGAGACGTCGTTCGAGACCACTGGTCGACCATCCGAACTCACGTGTCCAGAGGACCCGTACAATCCAGGTACAATTACAGAGCATCGACACCGGACACGTCTGTTCTAGAACCGTCAGTGAAAATCATGTTTCACGAACAGACGCACGCGTTTAAGATTAACCTTAGTTACGGGTTCGTGTTGAGGAACAATATTACTAAACGATACAGATACTATCATTCGTCCTGTAACTGTTGCGGTCAGTACCTCGATGAACACACGCACGTGGGATTCTTCGTCTTGCAGTGGGCCAAATTGCGCATGTTGGAGTTTTACTACGATTTCATGGACAGGTACGTGGAACGTCCGCTGTTCGAGTACTGCGAAACCAATACGGACAGCGCCTACTTAGCTCTGGCCGGAGAGTCCGTCGACGACCTCCTGACCCCGACACTACGCGAACACTACTTTCGTCACCGCTCCGAATGGCTACCGTTTGAATGTTGACTCGATCATCAGAGCGAGTACGTGCGCTGTCGACTGGCCGGACGTCCGTGGGGCGGCACCGAGACGTGTTACAAGGCGCGCATGGCGTACGACAAGAGAACACCGGGCCTCTTCAAAGTCGAATGGTCCGGTGACTGTTTCCTGGGTCTGTGCAGCAAGACCTACTATTGTTCGGGTTCCGTCGATAAATACAGCACCAAGGGACTGAACAAAAGAATCAAAACCATCGACTAGCAGGTGTTCCTGGACGTGCTGACCAATCGTCGGAGCGGAAGCGGAAAGAACTGCGGGTTCCGGGTGAATCACTCGTCCGTGCTGACGTACATGCAGGAACGTGCGGCGTTGACCCACTTCTACGCCAAGCGCGTGGTCCACGAGGACGGAGTCACCACGGGTCCAGTGGGCGTGTGATATGCCGAACCACTGCTGACACGATGAGGAAATGCGCCCCTACATCAGTTGGGGTTATAGGCGCCTCTAGTTGTCACGCGGTTAGTAGGCAGAACATCAACAATAAAATAACACTATTTAGACAGATGACACGCAATAGTCATAGTACACAATGTCGCGGACGCGAGAAGTCGTAGGAGTAGCACTAGTGGTAACAGTCGGAGTCTTGTAGTCTTGTGGTGTTACGCTCCCGTCCTTCGTTCCTCGTGGTGTGGTGGAGGTATCGTCGTCGTCGTATCTAACGTCACAGCGGACAACGCGACATTGTCGAACTGCTACTAGATGGACACGCGATGGAAACATCCCTTCAACTGCATCGTTGCGGGTCCGACGGGCTGCGGTAAGAGCACGTTCGTGACGCGCATGCTACGTCACGCCGCAACGATGATCGATCCGACTCCCGAGAAGATCACGTGGTGTTACGGAGAATTGCAGAGCACCTACGCCGCTGTCGACAACAACCTGGTACGTTTCGAGGAAGGCTTGCCGAGCGGAGCGTTCGACGCATCGACGCGTAACCTAGTGGTCATCGACGATCTGATGGCTGAAACGGACGAACGGGTCACGACCTTGTTCACGAAAAAGAATCATCACCAGAACACGTCCGTACTGTATCTCGTGCAGAACCTGTTTCCGAAAAACAAGGAGAGTCCCACGATCTGTCTGAACGTGCAATACATGGTGGTCTTCAAGAATCCTCGCGATGCGTCACAGATAGGTCACTTGGCGCGACAGATGTATCCGGGACACCTGAAGTTTGTACAGGACGCGTTCAAAAACGCCACGACGCCGCCGTACTGCTATGTCCTCATCGATCTGAAACAGGACACGCCCGACGACATGCGTCTGCGCACGGGCGTCCTTCCGAACGACGGAGTTCAGTACGTGTACCAACCCAAGGTATAAGACGCCCGCGCACGCGCCTCGTCTCTTCAGTCGCAGCATGTCAGAGGTCGCGAAGAGACATACGACAGTATGTCCGAGCGCGTGAAGAGACACCTCCTCTGCATACAGGCGCTGAACGGGTACAAGAGCGCGAAATTGAGACGAACCATTATCCAAAACGCCGATCTCTTGTGCGCATTAGCCGAGTGCGCCTACAACATATTGAAGAAGACCATTCCCTTGACCGACGCGCAGAGACGTCATCTGAGTTGGTACAAAGCGAACCTGCGCTCCTTGGCACGGAGAGGCGTGCCGGCGGCGAGGAGACGTCGCATCTTGCTAATAACCAGGTCGGAGCAAGACAGACCGGCGGTTTCCTGTCGGCTCTGCTGTCGGCCGGTGCTGTCTTTCTACCCTTGCTCAAAGAGGTGCTACTCAAGTAGATGGAACACGCACGGAAGATGGCCTTGGTAGATCCGACGGATACACTGGGTCGCAAGGTGCAGGTCCTCGACGACGAGATGAAAGACATACTCGACAGACGCGATCTCACAGACGGCGAAAAGGTCGTCATGAATAATCAAGTGTTGCAACGCTACAACGCGTTGGCCGATCGACGCACGCGCGAACCGGTGCGCGTGATGAGGGTGAAAGACAACAAAGATACGTCCCCAGTGGCCTCGGCTTCGGCTTCGGCGGCGGCGGCGGCGGCGGCCAATGCGGCGCCGACCCCGCCGGAGGCGGGGGCGGGAGTTATAGAAGCTAAAGTCGCCGACAGCGTTCCCAAGGCGCTGCAGCCCAAAGCCAGACGACTGATCGAACGTCTGAAACGAGACGTCGCATGGAACGCGCGCGGAGAGCTTATGCACAAATGAGTAGCGGAACCCGGAAGTAACGCGGTGGACCTCGTGAACGATCTGTTGCGCCGCCAGCGCAAGACCGTCGGCGATCCGACGGGATGGCAGGTGTTTGCGCGCCAACTCGGCGACATGAATCTGCCCATGGAGATTTTAGGTAATGAGGCCAGGAGACTCCACATTCAACAGGGTCAAAGGAAGAGTGCCGTAGCGGCAGCGGCCACACGATTGATCGGTAGAGCACGTCGAACGCTGCAGTGGACACCCCTCGCGCGGAAGCAGCAACGAATGGGTCCGTCCACCAGCACCGCCCTACCCACGCCACCGTCGGAAGGCAATACATGGGAGCGTCTGTAATAAAGGAGGTGCACCGACGCGAATTGACAGCATAATGTGCGATCCACTAGACAGTCTCACACGTCTGTTTACCGGCGTCGCTTACGCCGGACTTCACATCGTGTGCGGGATTACCATCGATCATATCATCCGTACATCATCATCATCATGGGCCGCCACCGTAAACTGCTGCAGGAAGTCTACTTTGATTCCGCCTGAAACGAGACAACGACGGTACGACGTTCCTACTCACGGTGATCGACGTCTTCTCGAAAGTCGCCCGATGCGTTCCGCTGAAGACCATGTCGGCAACGTTGATGACGAGGGCGCTCGACGGACTGTTAGCCGGCGACGGCGTTCGCCCGCTGACGTTGCAGACCGATAGAGGTCTGGAATTCCTGAACCGTGGCGTTCGGGATGTATTGGAAAAGTACGGTATCCAACACTTCTCCACCTACAACGAGGAGACCAAGGTGAGCATCGTGGAACGCTTTAATCGCACGTTAGAAACGCGCATGTGGCGATACCGACGAAACACGAGACGTGGCGATACATGGATATCCTTCAGGACCTGGTACGGTCGTACAACGACACCCGTCACCGCAGCATCGGCATGGCTCCGTCGCAAGTGAATGCGACGAATCAGGAAGAGGTGTGGCAGCGCCTGTACGGCGGTCATCACGGTAAGGGCGTGCCCAAGTATCGCGTGGCGGATCGCGTGCGTATCAGCAGGGTCAAACGACGCTTCGATAAAGGATAGACGGCGAATTGAACCGAGGAAATTTTCACCATACGCGAAGTGCATTCGTCCGATCCGCCCGTCTATCGCCTCACGGACGATCTCGGCGAAACGCTGGACGGTACCTTCTACGAACCGGAGTTGCAAAAGGTGACGGTTCCGGCCGATAAACTGTACCGCGTGGAATCTATAGTGCAGCGACGAAAGGTGGGCAGGCGACGGGAGGTGTTGGTGAAATGGTTCGTATACCCTTCGAAATTCAACAGCTGGATCGATGCCAAGGCTCTCGTCGGCTATAAAGGCTAGTCGCGCATCCGACACGATATCAGTCGACCACTCATGACGGACGAGACGACATCACGGGTCACCGTTAGCGACGAAGAAAGAGAAGAAGAAGACGAAATCGACGCCGCTCCGCCACGAACACAGAACGGGAGGACTCCGTGGCACATATTCGGTACAGCGTGTCCCAAAGAGGAGATCGTGTTTCTGTCTCAGGTCGTCGTCTTGTACACGGTCATCTTGGTCAGCATCTACAACTTGTCGTTCGGACACCACGAGAATCCGACTCTGTGGACGGCCCTGTTGAGCAGTTCGTTGGGTTACCTGCTACCCAGCCCGACGTTGAAACAACAGCAGCAGCAGCAGGATGACGAGTGATTTTTATCTCACCTTGCCTAGCAATGCTTCCATGCACACGCACCCCGATAACACGCTGACCCACTACGTCTCGACGCTACCGAAACGTATCCTACTATCGGGGCAATGGCAGTGTGGACTGTTGGAGGTACAGTACCCACACAATTGGTACAACGTCGTAGGCGACGACGCGGGGTTCGCTGTAACGCTACCGATAGAAGAGAAGGGGAACGTGTGGCCCATGCACACGAAGGCTACCAGAATCGGGACCTGACACTATGAAGGTGCGTGGGCACTAGTCCTCGCCATTAACGCCGCCGGGAAAGAGAGCGGTGTCGACCGGCGCCGGTAGAGACATGATGAGCGATCTCTTGACCCCTGGCGTTCAACCGCGTAAGCGTATAAGACACGCACATGCTGCGAAACGAGTCAGTACAGCCGGGAGACGCAAGAGGAAGCAGAAGAGAATGACACGTCGTGAGTCCGATATATTCGACAATGGCGTTCGTACATATATTATCGTGTGAGAGCCTCAAGAGCGAGCTCGATCTCTTCGCCGTGCCTCCAACTCAGATCAGCATCATCGATAGTCACACCGTGCAACACCAACCGATGTCATCCCTCGACTCGGGCGGACCCATCGAATTCGTCATACCCGGTTCGGGAGACGATTACCTCGATCTCGCCAGCACGATGATACACGTTCAGGCGAAGGTGACGCGTGTCGACGGAGCCGACCTCGCCGCCGCCGATCCCGTCGGGCCCGTGATTAACTGGCTCCATTCGCTGTTCAGTTAGGTCGACGTCTACCTGAACGGAACGCTCGTGACTCCGTCGACCAACACTTACCAGTACCGCGACTACATAGAGACGCTGCTCAGTTACGGCGACGATGCCAAGAAGACACGACTGATGAGTCAGATGTGGCACATGGACACGGGCAATCGCATGGAGGCCGTCGAAATAGATGGCGGCGATGCAGCCAACGCGGGGTTCGTCACCAGACGCAACATGATCGCCCAGAGTCGCGTCGTCGACATGATCGGTCGTCTCCACGTCGACCTGTTCCTACAGGATAAATTCCTCATCAACGGCGTCGAAGTCAAGATACGTCCGGTACGCAGCAAGGATTCGTTCGCGCTTATGGCAGGCGGCGCCAACCCCGACTACAAGATAAAGATCGTCAACGCTACCCTGCTCGTCAAGAAGGCCACCCTGAATCCCGGCGTGGAGATGGCTCACATCAAAGCCCTCGAAAAAAACACCTTCAAGTATCCGATGCGACCAGTCGACTGCAAGGTCTACTCCATTCCCACAGGTACCCACTCGCACACGCACGAGAATCTCTTTCTCGGCACTCTTCCGAAACGTCTCGTGCTGTGCTGCATCGATAACGTTGCCTACAACGGAAGCTACGCAAGAAATCCCTTTCACGCTAGAAACAACCACATCAACTTCCTCGCCGTGTACGTCGACGGACGACAGATACCCTCCAAACCTTTTCAGCCCAATTTCGACGACAATCTTTTTGTCAGGTGCTACCACAACCTGTTCACCTCGACGGGTAAGGTGTGGCAGGACGAAGGCAACGGCTTGACTCGCGCAGACTTCCGACACGGCTACACCTTCTTCGGATTGGACCTCACCCCCGATGCCTGCGACGACTGCTGCTTCCATCTGGTACAAAAGGGCAACCTGCGCATCGAGATTCATTTCCGCGACGCGCTGACGACCACTGTGAACGCCTTCGCATACGCAGAGTTCGAGACCGTGCTGGAGATCGACAAGAGTCGCAAAGTCATCTACGACTACTGATGGAAACCTGCAGCTCGTTCGTCTACTCACCCGTGATTCGCACGCCCGTGCCATCATCCGTGGGATCGTACCCAAAACGTACTACTCTCCAGATTGACGCTTACCCCGTCGCCTTCGTGTGCAACACGCACGACATGGGTAAACCCGGTGAACATTGGATAGCGCTCTACGTCGACGCCGACAGTCGCGGCGAATACTTCTGCTCTTACGGCTTGCCGCCACGACACGCCGAGTTCCGTCGATTCTTGGATAAACATTGTGTAACGTGGACTCATAATTCGAAGAGACTGCAGAGTCCCGTGTCTAACGTTTGTGGACAATACTGTGTTGCTTATCTCATGTTTCGTTGTCGCTGACTTCCCATGAAGGAATTCGTGAACGGTTTCGGCACTGATCTGGTCACAAACGACTGCCGTGTATTCGATTGGCTTAAACAAGTGCACTAACCGTGTTTCATTAACGGACAGGTATCATCATCATCGTCATTATATGATTCGAGCCTATGGCGCGGTGGTCACACACCCGTAAGCTCACGGCCTCTGCCGAGGTGTTCGCTCACCCGTAAGTCGTATTACCATCCTACGAGCCACTGGCGCGGTCGTCATGTCACAGTCCGCTTGTCTTCGGTTAATAAACCACGGTTTCATGTATGCTTCGTCAATAAAATTCGTGTGCACTCGTATACTCTTGTGTTTCGTTAGTTCTTTCATACACGCGCATTCATACACACACAATTCTCTAACCCCCGCAGGAGGCACTACCTCCATTACCCCGCCACAGCTCGTAACACACTCATTCACACATGTCTACAACACAGCAGTCGCCAGGTGGCGCCACTCATTACAATTCTTTCCGCTAGGCGGAGATGGGTCACGTGTGCGCCGCCATCTTAGATTTGGACCATGGCACCACTGTAGGGGGTCCCATCTGGTCCATGCTACTACTAACGCCTACGTATGATACACCGTTTGATGATAATGAACACTGTTACGAACACGATATTGATACTGATTGTTTGTTGTATAACGATTTGCCCACGCAATGTAAATACTACACCCCAGCACAATTTTCAACCAACTTTTTTAGGAGTGCTGGCAAAAACCAGCCAATCAAACTGAGTATGATACCCTTTAATGCCCGGAGTTTAAAAGCTAACTTACCCAAGATTAAAGATACTATCCAAAGCATGGAGTATAAATTGCATATAATGGCTATATCAGTAACGTGGCTTAAAGAAAACAGTTGGGACGGAAGTGAAGTTAACTGTAACGATGTAGTATTTTCGGGTTACATACTGTACTGTAATTCAAGAAAAAACAAACAAGGTGGTGGCGTTGCCATATATGTGTGTGAATCTGTATTTAACAATTGCGAGTCTTCCGATATTTGTTTAAGGAACATATCGTATGCTGTTGATGACTGTTTTGAAAACATCTTTATTGAGATACAAATTAGTAAACACGAAAAAATCAATGTCGGTTGTATGTATAGAGCACCGAATACCAGCATCAGCAAATTGAATTACAATCTCTCATTCATACTGGGAAATCTCACCAGCAATTTTTTTTATATATATGTGGTGTTTACAATATAGATATATTGCACTGCGAATAGCAAGCTGAATCAAAATACTTCATTGATCAAATGTTCAGCTCTGGATTATATCCCTTGATCACCAGGCCCACACAAGTAACAGGCACGACTGCTAGTATAATAGATAACATTTTCTGTGCGGCATTGTTTTAAGCGATGCTACGGACCATATGCCAATTTTCGTCCTGTGTGACAACAGCGCTTATGCGGTTATTAACGATGATCCAACATATAAATATAACAGAACTTTAGATGAGGACTCATTAAACAAATTTAAGCACGATTTAAATTACGCAAACTGGGTCACTGTAATGAACGAATCAAACCCTGATTTAGCGTTCTCGCGCTTTATGTCAATACTAAGTAACACTTATAACAATGCCTCTCCTGTTAAAATAACAACGTATACAGGAAAGACAAAATAGAATGATAAACATTGGTTATCAAGAGAGCTAAAAAACGCTTGCATAAAGAAGAATAACATGTACTTAGCGTTTATAAAACAAATAGGACAGAATTAACAGAAAGCCGCTACAAAAATTACAAAAATAAGTTAGCAACATTATTACGTCTAGAAAAGAAAAACTATTACAGATAAAAACTCGACAATTGTTAGACTAATATAAAATAAACTTGGAAAACTCTTAACAGCATAATAGGTAAAAGAAAATCTGAGACGACATATTTAAACAAGTTTCATTTTGGTGAAAACCAGCAGTATTAGAAAACAAAGAAATAGCTAACCATTTTAACCATTTTATCGTTGACATAGGTACCAAATTATCCAACCTCATAGAACTCTGCCCGGGAACAAAGCCAACCGACTGTGTAAAACGTACTGTATCACAATCAATGTATATGTCCCCCGTTACTGAGCAAGAAGTACTGTTTTGTTTCTGGGTGCAAAAGTAAAACTTCATACGGACACAATGAAATCAGCATGAAAACAGTTAAGCATGTAATAAAGCAAATTGTACAACCGCTAACCCACATTTTTAACAGATCTTTAATTAGCGGATCATTTCCAAATGATATGAAATTAGCAAAAGTCATTCCTACATTTAAGTCGGGAGATCGTTTTCAATTTTCTAATTATAGACCTATATATCTCTTATCTCAATTTTCAAAAATACTTGAAAAAATATTCAACAAAAGTCCAACGCATATTGACAGATGGGGAGTATGGCTTCAGAAGTAATCACTCAACTTCACAAGCTTTAACAGAATTTGTCAAAAAGGTTACTTCCGCAATGGATAAATGCCAATGCACGATTGGTGTCTTTATCGATCTAAAATGCCTTTGACACTGTTGACCACAACATCCTGCTAACTAAATTGCATTGCTACGGAATTAGGGGTCTGGCTCTGGACTGGATACAAAAAGCTACTTAACCAACTGTAGACAATATGTATGTTATAACAACAGTAACTCAGAACAAAAGGAAATCAAGTGTGGAGTCCCGCAAGGTTCAATCCTTGGCCCGTTATTATTTATTCTGTACATACATGACATGTGTGAAGTCTCAAAATTGCTTGATATTATTTGGTTGCTAATGATACAAACATTTTTTATTCCGCTAGTAACACAGATGATGTAAGCACTGTTGTTAACAACTAAAAAAACTAGACCAGTGGTTCCGAGCGAACAAAATATCGCTTAGTTTGAACAAAACACATTTTATAATGTTTAACAATAAAAAATAACATAGAAGAGATGTGAATATAGTTTTGAATGGGACAAACATTGAGCAGGCATCATATACAAAATTCCTTGGAGTAACCATTGATGAAAACTTAACATGGCGAGAACACATAAAATGGTTGAATCAAAAGTATCAAAAAGCATAGCAGTTTTGTATAAAACTAGGCATGTTCTTGATTGTCAAGCGTTACACACATTATATAATTCACTTGTTGAACCACATATGTCATATTGCTGTGAGATCTGGGGAAATACTTATCAATCTAGACTCAGAAAACTATCTATGTTACAGAAAAAAGCTATACGGATTATTTATAACCTTAATTACCATGATCATACATCTGTATTTTTCCATCTCTCAAACATGCTTAAATGTCATGATTTAGTTAAATACAAGACTATGATTATACTTTATAAAGCAAACAACCATTCTTTAAATTGTCGTGTTGAAGCATTATTTTAACCAATCGAAGCTATACACATACATGACAGTGAGGTGACCCCTTTAATATTTGTTTTTTGAGAAGACTATTTGGTTTTGTGAGATGACCTCGTCATGTGTTGAGATGATTAGCTATTTCATTATAAAATGAGCTCTTAAACGATTTTTTTTTTTATTTTTTTTTTTTTATATAATCCCTTAATATCAAGCATATTTAATAGACGTTAGGTGCTCGTTATTCGTTTACATGAAGTCCAATGAGATTAAAATATTTGAGATATAATTCCTTAATATTACAATTTGGCATAGTTTAAAATACATTAGATGCCCGTTATTCGTTTATGCGAACTTTTAAATTGATAGACAGTATACTTAACTTTATTTTTTTAAGATTACTCCTTTATCTGTTTAAGCTGGTCTTCGTTATTATTATTATTATTATTTTACCCTTAACTTTCAAATAATTTTATAAGATCACTCCTTAACATTATATTTTGAGCTTTCCCCTAAGTCGTTTGAGAAAACCCCGTTATTGATAGATGACTACTTATTTGTTGAGATGATCCCTTAATGTGTTGCGATGATCAGCCAAATATTTTAACATTTCTTTTTTGAGATCCCTTAGCCTTTTGGAGAAAACCCCTACATTTTATGAGATGACCATTTAATGTTATGATGGTCTTCTAAAATTATTGGGCGGATCAGTTGATTGTTTTTTTTAATAAACATTTACTTTTTTTGTGAAACGACACCATAACGTTTTTAAGAAGTCCCTAATACTTTATTAGAGGACCCCGTAATGTTTTGCGATGATCCCTGAATGAGTTGACATGATCAGCCAGTTAATTTTAGTAAATATTGTTATGTTTTGAAGTGGTCCCTTTATTTGTGAGAAGACCCCTTATTATGCTAAGATGATCTCTTAATTCATTGAGACGATCAGCTTATTCGTTTTATTGAACATTTATATTGTTGATATGACTTTTTTGAGACAATTCCTTAATTGAGAGATGACCATTACTGTTTTTATATGACCCCTTAACGTGTTGAGATGATCAGCCGATTATTGTTAATCAACGCGTCTATTTTAGAAATGATCCAATAAGTTTTTTTAGAGGATCCCTTAATTGCTTTGAGATGATCATTTAATTTGTTGAGATTATCAGCTCGTTAATGTTTAATGAATTCTAACATATTTTGTAACGATACTTTTTTTAGAAGAACTGTGCCTTGTTATGAGATGTCCCCCTAATTTAGCTATTTTTTAGAAAACCACTTAATTTTATGTGATGTCCATATCGTGTGTTGAGATGAGCAGTTAGTATTATAAAATGACATCTTAATGACTTTTTTTAAATTATTCTTTAAAATTGCTTTTGATATAATCCCTTAATGTTAGGCATAATTTAAAATACATTAGGTGCTCCTTAAGGCCCTATTACACTGCTTGACGGCAACGGCAAACCGCGACGGCAAACGGCAAAATAAAAACCGCTCTATATTGAATTACCGTGACCCTAGCACACTGTTCGACGGCAAACCGCTCGACGGCAAATCTGCTTGACGGCAAAGGAGCGATTTTTCATAAAATGCCGCGCGGCAAATTTCTTTTTGACCACTCAGAGTTGTGGTTTTGATATTTTACAGCATCTACATGCTGTTCATGTGACAAATTTGCATATGCCGTCGAATAGTGCCGCGCTCTGTGTACTAGGCTCTGCTCGCGGTTTGTCGCTTTGCCGTCGAGGTTTTGCCGTTGCCGTCGAGCAGTGTAATAGGGCCTTTATTCGTTCATATGAAGGAAGTCTAGTGAAACTACATTTAACTTTAACTTAGTTTTTTTGATTACCCTTTAATTGTTTCAACTGCTCCATTTTATAATTATTATTATTATTTTGAGATTACCCATTAACCTTAAGTTTGTAATATGTTCTACATATCAATCATGAACATTGTATTTTGAAATTTCCTTTATATTGTTTGATATAGCCCCTTAATTTGATCAACTGATGATCAGGTATTCCATTTGTAAGCATGCTTTAATGGTCCTTAAATATTTGTTTGAAATGATCCCTTAATTTTGAATAGATTATCCATTTGTTGAAGTGACCCTTTTAATCACCCCCGTCTTCCCTGCCACACTTTCTGATTCGGTCCTACTGTTTGCTGACATGTCGTTACTGCGTTACCTGGGAGGTTATATGAACGGCATTCCGTGTGTTCTCCCAGAAAACAAACGGCTGACTTGTTCAGAGAATCCTTGTTAAGTGTACTTTAGTGAAGTCAGCACGGCTAGCCGTTATAAGGGTGCAGGTGAGAATGACGATGAGGTCGAGGAGAATGGTGAGGTTGAGGATGTCTTTGTCATCGTCCTCGTGATCGTAATAATAATGACCCTCAACGTCTTCATCTTCGTCATCATAATCATCATCGTCATCATAGTCATAGTCATCATCGTCTTCATCGCTAAGACAACGTCTTCATCGTCCTCGTCTACATCATCAGTATCATTTATCGCACTCATCACCACTGTCGTTATTAGCATTATTAGCATTATTATAATGATTATCATCATCATCATTGTCATCATAATCATCATCGTTACAATCATCATCATAACTAAGATGACCCCTTAATTGTTTTCATTTTCCCCGTCATTGTCATCGTAATCATTTATCATCCTCGTTATCACTGTCTTCGTTATCATTACTAACATCATCATCATCACCTTCATTATCATCGTCATCATAATCAACTTAGTCGTTTTTATTACATTACCGGTCAATTTATTACATTACCGGTCGATTATTACATTACCGGTCAATTATTACATTACCGGTCAATTATTACATTACCGGTTGTAACACGCGCCGTTAGTCGTCTGTAATGAGTCAAACGACCGTGACGTTTACGTACCATGTACTGCTTCTACAGAATCCGAAAAATTAAACGTCTCACAAGAATTAACAAAGTTACAGAGGGTGGCTCAAAGCACCCCTATGACCACGTGTTCCAACCTTCATCTATGTTTCCGTACGGTTGATAAAAATTGCGTAGCTTTGAACCCCTCTAGGTATTGAATTAAAACAATTAGGTGACTTCGAATATCTGGGCGGGAACGCCTCCTCGGAGACTGGAATTTGCAAGAGAATAGCAACGGGGGCGAACGCATGGAGGAAAGTGGAAGAGGCGACAGTCACATATCTCGTCAGCTCAAAGGAAACGTGCTGTTTCATGTGTGACACCGGCATACACAATAGTATGGCCTAGAGACCTTGATGATAATGAAAAACTACAAGAGAGAGTACATTTGAAAACAACTGGGTCAGACGGATTGCGGGAGAGGAGAAAATGGACAACCGAAGAACGGAGGAGCTGGAGGAGGAGGAGCTGTTGGGAAATCGGCTAAAGTGGGCTGGATATGGAGCGTTTTGGGAGAAGAACGGTAGACGCAGAATGCCGGAGAGTGGAAGGTAAAATGAGAACATCGCGACCAAGAGAGATATGGATGAGTTGGGAGAGGAGTGAAGAACGAGAACAAACGACAGTGGAGTAGAGACGGTTGGTGGAGATAGCAGTTCAAGAACAGCGAGAGGAGAAGGAAAGGACAAAATAAACTAGAAATCATGTAAATGTAACCAGGACAGTTTCACCTTTGACATGCGGTGAAATAAGAGAAACAAATATTAACTTGCATCTAGTACTGAGACCCTACGCTATTCTTACGTCTTTGATCGTCAAGTTGATAACGCCGTTTTACATAACAACAGTTTTTATGCACCGAACATCTGATAACAACACATTCCACCGATGCGATTAGTCATAGAGTTGCTTGTAAAGCGAGCATATTGTGTTGCGTGTGATTAGATAATATGTGATTATATATTGTTTGAATTCAGTGAAGCAGAGGACCAACGAGGCGAACAATGTATGTTTTCCTTTGCCAAACGGTCATGGTCACCCTTGAGCGTTGCTGATAAATACCGCGAGATGGATGCTGGTCACAATCATGGAAGCAGCGCGGGTCATCGACGCCTATCTATTATAACAATTGAATACGAGTCTGTCAGTCCGTTATTCTGTCCGTCCGTCCGTCCGTCCGTCCGTCCGTCCGTCCGTCCGTGCTTTCGTCAGTTCGTTCGTTCGTTCGTATGTCTGCCCGTCAGCAAGACATGCAACCACCCATCCTTCAGTCCGTCCGTCAGTCCGTCCGCCCGTCCGTCCGTCTGCCCGTCTGCAAGACGTCCATTCATATGTCTGTCCGTCTGTCTGTCTCTCTGGCAGTCTTTCTGTCTCCCCCGTTTTTCGGTCTACCTGTCAACCTGTTGTTCCGTCTCTCCGTCTCTCCGTCTCCCCGTCTCCCCGTCTCCCCGTCTCCCCGTCTCCCCGTCTCCCCGTCTCCCCGTCTCCCCGTCTCCCCGTCTCCCCGTCTCCTCGTCTCCCCGTCTCCCCGTCTCCTCGTCCCTCCGTTTATTCGTCTCTTCGTCTCTGTATCTCGCCTTCTCTCGGTCCCTTCGTCTCTTCGCCTCCTCGTCTCCTCGTCTCTCCGTCTCTTCGTTTTTGTTTCTCTCCGTCTCTCCTTTTCTCTGTCCCCCGGTCGGTCCGTGTCTCTGTATTTCCTTCTCTTTGTATCTCTGTGTCTCCGTCTGTCCGTCTCTGCGTCTCACCGTCTCACTTTCTCTCCGTTTCTCCACCACTACGTCTCTTCGTCTCTCTTTGTCTCCGTCTCTCCACATCTACGTCTCTCCTGTCTCCGTCTCTCTGTCTCTCTATCTGTCTCTCCGTATATCTATATCTCTGTCTGTCTCTCCGTCTCTCTGTCTCTCCGTCTCTCCGTCGCTCTGTCTCTACGTCTGTCTCTCGGTCTCTCTTTCTGTTCACCTGTCTCTCGCTCTCTCTCTCTCTCTCTCTCTCTCTCTCTCTCTCTCTCTCTCTCTCTCTCTCTCTCTCTCTCTCTCTCTCTCTCTCTCTCTCTCTCTCTCTCTCTCTCTCTCTCTCTCTCTCTCTCTCTCTCTCTCTCTCTCTCTCTCTCTCTTTCTGTACCTCTGTTTGTTCCACCATCTCTCTGTATCTCTGTCTGTCCCACTGTCTAACTGTCTCTCCGTCTCTCAGTCTCTCCGCGTTTCTGTCCGTTCCACTGCCGCTCCGTCTCTCCACATCACTGATGTACGGATGCAGTCCCACATGTACGCACGTACACACGTACACACACGCACATACGTGCGTGCATACGCATACATCTTCTGCAAAGATGCAATTACCTCATGGCAAGATGACCTCTGATTGCACAGGCCTTACAATAGACGAATCACTGTATATTCTAACGCAGGCTGTATACCAAATGTAATAAGAATAACACGAATTAATCATACTGGTCAAATAGGGGAACCCAAGACTAAGTATGTTTCCAGTACATATCAAACAATACTAACAAGAACACAGGGTTGTGGGTGAAAACGAAGATCGCCAAGCATTTTATTATTATGTGACCACGTGTCACATGATTACCCACAGCAAACATTATGCAGCTATACATAAATGCGATCTCCTAAACTACTACTAAGCTAACTACAACGCTAACTAAATACTTATATATCACATACACATGAAAAACACTGGTAAAGCAGCAGGGATGGTGGGTGGCAGTTTTGAAAACTTGTGTGAAAGAAACGCGACTTGCTCGTGCCGCTGCGCGATACGAAGTGCGACATTCGCGCCACATTAACTGCTGCTACTGAACACGTGACATGGAAATTACCGAGCTAGTCCACCACCTGATTAATAATATATTAAACATGATTTAATCCACACATAATGTTTGTTTAAATATGTGAAACGTTTCACAAATTGAAAAGTCGTGCCACTGCCCGTTGTCTTGATTAATCAATAATTACTGATGTTATCTGTCAGACCGTGATGAACTCTCACACACAACCGGGGCAGGGTTGGGCGAACATATACTGTTCATCACAGCGAATAATTCGTCGCGTCTTGCAACCGTTCATACAGTGACATGTGAACAAAAACATGCGGTCTAAGGACAAACAGGAAACTTGGCTTGAGTTATATATCGACTGTCCTTGCCAGTTTATTTGGGATGTGAGCCACAGCGAAAACATTAGGGACAACAACTTTACTAAAACATTTTCCGTGATATTTCTGCTTCTGTGTCACAAAGGAAGTTGATTATTTATATATAGTATATATATTTATATATATAATAATGTATTTGATGTGGCACTGACTCAAAGATTACAAATAGACCAGCCATTTTGGTTTCCAAGATGGCTTCCATGCAGTTCGGGTCAATTTTGCTCTACATAATAGGTTATAAACAATTATGGCACACATTCGAAGACATTTCTGCATAAGAGATCAATATTCTGCATCACAAGTTTCATGCATCAACTTGTGGTTGCAATGATTGGTATGGGTTGACCTACAGCTCTATTAAATATCACGCTTTTACCACAGTGTAACGAAAGGGATACTACTGTATCAGTATAAATATAAATTTTTCGGGCATTCCGTAGATTATTCAAAGACTGAACTCTAACATTTCCCTCACAAATGAAATATATCCGTAGTGCAAGCCAACACTGTAATGCGTTGTCAATTTATATAAGTGCACATCACACACCCTCCCCCACACACTAACAAACACACACACGCATTTATCCATTCGTATCCTATCCTATCCTATCCTGAATATGTGCTTTGCCTGCAGGCAGAAAATCAAAACCGGGTTAGCTCGATTGGGAGTCCGTTGTCCAAATCACCTGGCTACCGTATTCTACACGCCACACAACAATGCAATGACGTTGATGAATGTTACGCAATATGTTGAGATCAGGTCAGTCCATTACTGTCTAATAGACGGGTGTAGCCCTTAACCTCAAACGTCTGCATAACCTATGAGACCGTGTATTATTGATCCGTTGACGTGGGTTCCACCTTCGTGCCCCTGTGTGTGATATGATGCCATCCTTCCCTCAGATTTCTAGCCATCATCTTGAAATGAGCTTTCAAGATGTTGAGGTCAGAGACAATGAGGAGTACCACCGGAACAACCATCATCACTATCCCGATGACCCCTATTGTGATATTCTTCGTCTCTTTGTCGGCTGCCTTGATGCCGATAGAAGCCATCACTCTTTCAGCCTCCGTCTTTGGCGCCTCGTCCTCCGGCACAAATATAGACACTTCCTCTCCGGTCGCTGTGGGACATAGAACAGTTAAATAGATAATGTATTAAAACTGGTCCTCAACATGGTTTGTATAAAATAATTATAAATGCTGCTTTGGTAAAAGTGCTTGTATAAATAAAAGTCGTAATTTTCGTAATTAGTTAATACGTCCATAATGTTCGTGCCATTGAATAACTAAGCAAACTCGAAAGCATTGACTTTAAAACATTGATATCTAACAGTACTTTACTCATCGATGGTACCCTGCCCAACACTATCATTCTACATGACTACTAAAAATGGGAGACATACATCATTTACATAACAAAATAATTGGTAGATACACCAATATACATTTTTAATGTCAATATGTTATTTTCATGTATTGGACATTATATTTTCTTATTTTCGTTTCAGTATATTCGAGGCCTCCGTGTCGCGCCATGCCTACCTTCACAGACGGGGTCGACGCCGGTCCAGTTGCCTCGAGGCCCGCACACCTTCCACAGCTCCCCCGACACGAGCCGGTAGCGGGGCAGACACTGGTAGATCATCCTCCTGGTGCGTAGTGACTTCTTGTCCTCGTGCCACGTCGTATTCACCACGTCCGGAGGTCGGCTGCACTCAATCTCTGCAACAGGCATTCTCGAATTTGCCTTACTTCTGTCTTTGCGTTTATGAATGCAATGCATTCGGTTGTCTTTGACCATGTTTTCTAGTAACATAGTTAATTAATTTTAGTTTTCTTTATGAAAGCAACACTTATAAACAGTTTATCTGGCTGAATTAGTGTTGTATTATAACTACAATCTTCCGGACATGAAGTTGGAAGACAGTTGGAGTTGAATGCAGTGGACATTACAGCCAACACATCAGTTTGGCGTAATACAAACATTCCATCTATTACACCTTGATCCCTTATGGGTCAGTGAATTTCAATTATGCTCACCGTTATAGAGAACTATATTTCTACACTTATGTTAAAATACAAAACCCAGAGATGTGTACATCGCTTGAAGTTTTGTTATTATTAACAACAAACCAATTACACAATTTATAATCTTCAGCATGTGGTTTACTTATGATAAGTGGATGGGTATGTCGGCTACGGCACTATAGTGATGCAAACGAGATGAAATGAAATGGTTTGAGTTGTGTCACATTCACGCATAAGGGTCTTTTGTTTGCGAACAACAGACTTACTCTCACACTTGGGAGTTTCCCCGCTCCACGTGCCGTTTTCCCCGCAAGTGCGCGCCTCGTCTCCCCCGGCCAACTTGTACCCGTCATGACAGGCGTACGTGACACGCGACATATAGGTCAGTGCGGTGACGTTGTACGTGGCCATGGGAGGTCGGTCAGGGGTAGGACATGTGACCTCTGAATGATGTCAATAACTCCTTAATTAGAATCCAGGCACCTAGATACTCCACACTAAAAACTAGATGAAGAGTATTAGTTAATTAACAGCAAAGCCTATCTACTCAGAAAAAGATACATAATATTATGTGTGCATAATGTAGTCGTTGTCGTTGTGCACGTTAAAGAGTAACCAGTCATATTTCATTCTAGCAACATTGTGTAAATACTTAGTTCGAAAACGCTATCTATTCGTTTCATAGTCGTACTAAAGTTGATATGACAGGCACTGCACACACACATGCATGGTTAGACCACACAAGTTCGCGAATCACCAGCCTTTCGTTGTGTTGGCTGTTGATATTAGTGAAATAGAAACAAAATTGTTACGCTGCTTTCCAAACGTGTGTAAAACCATCGGATTCTTTATTTATTTTCCGATCCACGAACGGTAAATGCAACTAGATCCTATTTTCTTGCTTTGAGCAGCGTCACCAGTTCTTCATCGCAGATGTATGTAGGTAATAAAACAAACGTTGAATTATATGTGAAATTCGGCAGTGTATTACATTATGTTTTATTGGCATGTATATCAGTGTCTACCTGTGCACGTGATCTCGTCTCCTTCCCAGTGCGCATGCTCACTACAGACGAGCATGCGCTGTGAGCCTTCACGGCGGAAGCCGGTTTTACACGTGTATGTGGCGTTATCGAAGTACCTCAGTCCCGTTGTTTCGCTCCTGGCATTGTCGACAATTGGAGCATCGCCACAAATAACCACTGAAATATAAATATATAATATACAAAGGTTACACACACACACACACACACACACTCAAACACACATACACATACCCACCACACACACACACGCATACAAACACACACACACACTCACACACACACACACACATACAAACACACACACATACACACCACACACACACAAACATACACACATACATACACCACACACACACACACACACACACACACACACACACACACACACACACACACACACACACACACACACACACACACACACACACACACACACACACACACACACACACACACACACACACACACACACACACACACACACACACACATACACACACAAACACACACACACACACAAACACACACACATATACACACATGTAGACGTTACATTATAATTTTTCTTATGTACATATGTTATATACATTTACTGTGTTCTTTGTTCAACTGGAAATTAACCGACTGTCACTGCAGAAGTCTACTACTCACGCATGCATGTCGGTGGGCCACAATCCCACTTTCCGCTGACGAGACATTCACAGGTGGCGTCACCTGCCGACATTTCGTAGCCAGCGGCGCATGAATAGGTCACGTGAGAACCGACGAGTGCGCCATCGGAAATCATCTTCACGTGCAAATCTTCACCAACTGTAATTTCTGGACATGTGATTTCTGAAACGATTGCGTGATGTGATAATTATGCAGGCAGAGGCTGTCATCAAGACGGTGTCTGCGTGAGATTATTGACAACACGTTATACGTCATTAGCAAACATACGGTATATGGGCCATTAAAACACATTTAGTTGTTATGTAGATTCAATAGAAAACTTGTTCTTGTTGTCTGTAATAACAAATCATCAATTTCCCCCTGATAACTGCAGGTACTGCATGTCTTGGTCTTCAGTTAGTTATTATTATTATTATTATTTGGTACTTGCAAAACAATTATGTAACATTTCCACTTTAATTATCGGATGGTAGCCAAGAAGAGTCGTTAAAACAAATTTATTTTTTTCTTTCAGTTTTACCACAACGAACTAAGACATAAATGCAAACCCCTGAATAGGTGTGTACTTTGCATAGATACTTCGTGCAGCTATTCGGGAGATAAAGTAGTTGTGAATATGTAAGTGATTCCTTCTAGGCCGAAGGTGGTGATTTTGTCAGTAAATGCGTAGTTAGCCTATACAGGGAATGTTACCGATAAACACTGGCTGCTCCCCAGTCCATAGTTCATCTTCACGACAGGTCCGCACCAAATCTCCACCAACATGACGATACGTGTACTGAGCCCGGTATGTGACTTTGGACCCAACGGTTAGATTGCCGATGGTAGCCACGGCACCAATGACGTTCGCCGGAGCCAGACAAATTGTTTCTACAACAGTGAATAAAAGAGAATGTTTCTCTAATACACTTGTGATGTTCTTTATTTGGTGTATGTTCTTTATTTTAAATATAGTTACATCAAGGTGGTATATGTGACTGTTTTTTATTAACATAAATAATACGGCGTGGTCATCTGTGAGTGTTCCTCTTTTCGTGTTATAGTCATGGCCTTTAGGGTGGACGCTTAAGTAGGCAAAGTCCCCAAATATGATCAGCATATCGTCACTGCGCCACATAGCGAACGAGACATTTATCAATGCAAATTGACGCTAACAGCCAGTTTGGAAGATAAAGGTCGCGAGTCCCACACTGCGTGTTAGTGGGGGAGGGTTTGGACCAATGGTAAACGCGTAGAGTGCTCGTTGACGTTGCGAAATTGTGAGACCGTCGCCGTATTTCGAACAAGTATGATTTTCTCGGTGCCATGATGACAATGCACATGACATTTGCGAGGTGGCCGGAGCCGCTACGAAATGTTTGAACAAAAAAGAAAAAGAAAACTGGGGAATCACGTGCATGTCGGACTTCAAGCGGACCTTGTAAAAGGCTGCTAAAATCCATATCTTCATCACTAATACTAAATTACTTCATGTGTAGCAACTGATGAGATCGTTTTATTTCGATCTAATGTGCAAAATTGGCTAATGTATTTATATGCTGTAATGCAACACAAATGAATCATACAACACAACGAATTGTGTTTCCTAGTGATAGTATTGAAAGAGAAACGTAAACAGTTGTCACCGTACGTTCACAGAAGAGAGGTGTTCCGGACCACATCCCAGTCCCGAGACACGTCCTCAGTTCGCTGCCCGTCACGCGATGGTAGCCAAGGCGACAGTGCAGATTCACGACATCCTCGTAGCTGTCTCCTGTTTGGTCCGTCACGAGAACCCCGTCTCCGGGGCGGATGTTAACACATCGCATTCCTGCAGATAATGATAAAGTCAGTGTCGATGCTGCAGTCAGACGATTATCGCGTGCCAGTCTTACAAATGCTATGCATATCTCTGTTTCTCTTATTAAAGCAATTCTTTGAGAATTTTAATATCTTTATAATGTACATCATTATTCATGCATCCTGTTAATATATAACCAATTCGTGTAATTGTATGCATTATTTTTTTATTTTATTAATCACAAATGACCAGGACAAATTATCGATGTAATAACTCCGCGTAGATGAATTTCCCGTTCGCGCCAGGATTCACGATCCATAGGGCATTGTTATGAGTATTCGGTACCGTCAGTTAGACTTCGGTTACCTCCGTTCAGTTGTATGGGGCAAAAAAACATCCAGCTGCTGTTTATGTCAAGGATTCAAGGACAAAAGGAAGAGACAAGGAAAAGGGCAATCAATGAAACAAAGGGAGAGTGAATATAAGGACAGCCCATGTCAGATGGATTTATTTTTAAATGTCCTTCACTGAGCATGCGTGCAGACTTATACCCGGCTTGCAGAATTAATCAACCACGTGACAATATGTTCAAAATGATTCATGTAAATAAAATTTATTATCGTCTATTTTGCGCGTATAAGCCCACAATTATGTAATGTATAAAATGCAAGAAATAAGTGGCAGATAATGTACTTATGGGAGAATAGCACATCTCGATTGTATTATTAAGTCGATTGTATTATTAACAACAAAATATTGCTTTAAATAATCTGACACATTATGATACTCTGAATCCCTGTGTCACGGACCGTTTTGTGTAAATATCCCTTTGAAACAGAACGAGTGCAAGATGGGCCGAGTCGTCGGTATCTATCCTCACAGTTACGTGCCGATTCGTCCGCAGAAGACCGAATGTATAAACAACGTTTAAAACTCGCCTTAGACTTACAAAGAAGGATTACTCTAGTCACTGCATAATCACATGCATAGTGCATACCTCGAATTGTTTTAACTTTAACTATATCTACAAGTGAGCAGTGAGACTGTTAAAGTGGACACTACACATGACTTACTGGAGCTAGTGAGAGACACGGGTGTCCAGTGTTCATCTACCTTGCAGTGAGACTGTTAAAGTGGACACTACACATGACTTACTGGAGCTAGTGAGAGACACGGGTGTCCAGTGTTCATCTACCTTGCAGTGAGACTGTTAAAGTGGACACTACACATGACTTACTGGAGCAAGTGAGAGACACGGGTGTCCAGTGTTCATCTACCTTGCAGTGAGACTGTTAAAGTGGACACTACACATGACTTACTGGAGCTAGTGAGAGACACGGGTGTCCAGTGTTCATCTACCTTGCAGTGAGACTGTTAAAGTGGACACTACACATGACTTACTGGAGCAAGTGAGAGACACGGGTGTCCAGTGTTCATCTACCTTGCAGTGAGACTGTTAAAGTGGACACTACACATGACTTACTGGAGCAAGTGAGAGACACGGGTGTCCAGTGTTCATCTACCTTGCAGTGAGACTGTTAAAGTGGACACTACACATGACTTACTGGAGCTAGTGAGAGACACGGGTGTCCAGTGTTCATCTACCTTGCAGTGAGACTGTTAAAGTGGACACTACACATGACTTACTGGAGCAAGTGAGAGACACGGGTGTCCAGTGTTCATCTACCTTGCAGTGAGACTGTTAAAGTGGACACTACACATGACTTACTGGAGCTAGTGAGAGACACGGGTGTCCAGTGTTCATCTACCTTGCAGTGAGACTGTTAAAGTGGACACTACACATGACTTACTGGAGCAAGTGAGAGACACGGGTGTCCAGTGTTCATCTACCTTGCAGTGAGACTGTTAAAGTGGACACTACACATGACTTACTGGAGCAAGTGAGAGACACGGGTGTCCAGTGTTCACCTACCTTGCAGTGAGACTGTTAAAGTGGACACTACACATGACTTACTGGATCTAGTGAGAGACACGGGTGTCCAGTGTTCATCTACCTTGCAGTGAGACTGTTAAAGTGGACACTACACATGACTTACTGGAGCTAGTGAGAGACACGGGTGTCCAGTGTTCATCTACCTTGCAGTGAGACTGTTAAAGTGGACACTACACATGACTTACTGGAGCAAGTGAGATACACGGGTGTCCAGTGTTCATCTACCTTGCAGTGAGACTGTTAAAGTGGACACTACACATGACTTACTGGAGCAAGTGAGAGACACGGGTGTCCAGTGTTCATCTACCTTGCAGTGAGACTGTTAAAGTGAACACTACACATGACTTACTGGAGCTAGTGAGAGACACGGGTGTCCAGTGTTCATCTACCTTGCAGTGAGACTGTTAAAGTGGACACTACACATGACTTACTGGAGCAAGTGAGAGACACGGGTGTCCAGTGTTCATCTACCTTGCAGTGAGACTGTTAAAGTGGACACTACACATGACTTACTGGAGCTAGTGAGAGACACGGGTGTCCAATGTTCATCTATCTTGCAGTGAGACTGTTAAAGTGGACACTACACATGACTTACTGGAGCAAGTGAGAGACACGGGTGTCCAGTGTCCGTCCACTTTGCAGTGAGATTGTCGCTCATCACCGACGTAGCCGACGTCACAGCGGTAGACGGCGACACAGCCCCGTCTCTCGCAGTCCGTTGTCGTGACGGTGTCTTTCACCGGAGCTGGCATCCCGCACGTCACCTCTGATAATATTATAATCGATGTATTTGTGTTTGTCATATAACATACAGTTTCACCAATATGTGTTTTTGATTGTGATGGTGTTGTTGTTGTTAGTATTTTGAATTCAACATTCTGAATACGTCGAACAGTTTCAAAATATTACATGTAATCAATTTCGTGTGTTTAAATAGTTGTAATCCTACTAAAATCGCGATTTGTATGTCACGTAATTGTAGCAATATTCGATTGCAAAATTTGTGCAAACATTATCACTGAATTCTATTCAGTATTGTAAACATATACTAAGCGACTACGCGGATGTGACGACGCACCTTCACACACCAAAGTAGGCGTGGTCCATTGGCCGCTTAGCGGACAGCGGCTGAAACCCGAGCCCGACCGTCGCTCGTAACCATGGATACACGTGTACATGACTTTACCGCCAACAGTGTCGCCACCGGACGTCACGTAGTTGGTGTAGTCGAGCTCTATGAGCGGTCCACAATGCACCTCTGTATGACGTGTGCCAGAAGGTCAGTGCAAGAAATCAAACCACGATATTATCTAACAGTTAGCTTATGATAAGTAAGTCACCAGTAGCATGGCTATTACGATAACAGAAATCTACACGAAACGGTTAGAGAGATTTTAGTGTTTTGTTCGAATAAAATACCATCGTACACGACGAAGTATCATGTTAGCCTTCAAGTGACATCCAGGGAAGGAATTATTCAGTATAGGCGCGGTTTCAACATAACAAAAACTATTATAAAATAAATTGTGCTCTTGACTAACTTAATTTTATTACAATATATAAAGCTAGAGAGAAAAAATGAACGACAAAGAACTCGTGCTTTCGACATCTTGTGTCGGTGGCCCACAATTATTGGTTCATGGGCGGCGAGCAGAACTGACAAAGATAACAACCAGAGTACGACCAGACAGTGGCTTCAGAAAGGAAGACAGTCCAGCAGAATTTGAGTTATTGTTCACATGCTAACATGTGAACAAAGCAGATAACAGTTTGAATAAAGGGATAATACTGGTCAAAGAAAGAAGAAGGCAAGAACATAAAACAACGAGGTGATCGAGATATTTACTATCACGGCACCAGCTGATAAAGCAATGGGACTAGAATATATAGCACACTCCAGCGTGGATTTGTCTGATGATTAACAATGACCGAAAGCCGAAAGCGGTTGAATTGGACGTGTTGAAGGTAAAGGCCAAATTCCAACATTTATAGTCGACTATTTGAATACATTGTTTCCTTACGACACCAATGAAGTGTACAGGGTGAGACTCACCGATGCACTCCGCGTCGTCATTCTGCCACTTTTCTTGTTCATTGCAGACTTTACTAAGTTTGCCGGCCCGCAGTCTGTAGCCGGCAAGACACGAATAGGTCGCTGTGTCGTTCACTCGCAGTCCGTCTGTAGTTACCGACGTATTGGCCACGACCGGTGGAGCTTTGCAAAGGATTTCTGTAAGATATGAATTTTCCGTTTCCACATAATCATGTATTTACCGTTTCCACATAATTGCGTATCATTTGGCGTCCAAAAAAATGTCGATACGGTTTTGTTAATAACTTGATCACAATATAAAATAAATAGTCAGAAACAAACTTATAAAAGAACATACTAAAACAATGCCTGAACAAGACCTTAGCAACCATGAATAAGCAAGATGTATAAAATAGCTACATATCTTTTAGGGAATATCAGTGGAATAGGCAAACACGCAGACGCAATGACACACATACATACATGCGCATGCACACACACACACACGCACGCACGCACGCACGCACGCACACCCACGCACGCACACGCACACGCACACGCACACGCACTCACACACACACACACACACACACACACACACACACACACACACACACACACACTACTAGTTCTCACATTAAGTATATGAACGTGACTTACGGCTACAGAGTGGAGCTGTTCCGCTCCAACGTTTGTCTGCCTGACACTGTCGCTTCCAGTCACCGCCCGCCTCTGGCTTGAAGCCCGGCTTGCACGTGTAGGTGATGTTCGCCAAATATGATACGTCTGTCATACTGGCGTGCGCGTTTGCCACAGGCGCAGGCGGGCCACAAGACACAACTGTGAAGAACAAGACAACAACGAGCGTATACGCAGTCAGCTAGCTGTATCCCTAATACATTGATTCATTATTGGTTTATGTCATGGTGGACCTAACTCATCATGCGTTGACTCACGCACATTCATTCCACACCTTGTTGCTCTACAATCTGGTGCGTCGCCAGTCCAAGCCTTGCAGCTCTGACAGGTTCAACTTACCTCGACAAACTGGTGCTTCACCGGACCAAGTCTTACTGGTCTGTCAGGTTCAACTTACCTCTACAAACTGGTGCTTCACCGGACCAAGTCTTACTCGTCTGTCAGGTTCAACTTACCTCTACAAACTGGTACTTCACCGGACCAAATCTTACTGGTCTGTCAGGTTCAACTTACCTCTACAAACTGGTATTTCACCGGACCAAGTCTTACTAGTACTGTCAGGTTCAACTTACCTCTACAAACTGGTGCTTCACCGGACCAAGTCTTACCGGTCTGTCAGGTTCAACTTACCTCTACAAACTGATACTTCACCGGACCAAGTCTTACTGGTCTGTCAGGTTCAACTTACCTCTACAAACTGGTGCTTCACCGGACCAAGTCTTACTGGTCTGTCAGGTTCAACTTACCTCTACAAACTGGTGCTTCACCGGACCAAGTCTTACTGGTCTGTCAGGTTCAACTTACCTCTACAAACTGGTACTTCACCGGACCAAGTCTTACTGGTCTGTCAGGTTCAACTTACCTCTACAAACTGGTGCTTCACCGGACCAAGTCTTACTGGTCTGTCAGGTTCAACTTACCTCTACAAACTGGTGCTTCACCGGACCAAGTCTTACTGGTCTGTCAAGTTCAACTTACCTCTACAAACTGGTGCTTCACCGGACCAAGTCTTACTGGTCTGTCAGGTTCAGCTTACCTCTACAAACTGGTATTCACCGGACCAAGTTTTACTGGTCTGTCAGGTTCAACTTACCTCTACAAACTGGTGCTTCACCGGACCAAGTCTTACTGGTCTGTCAGGTTCAGCTTACCTCTACAAACTGGTGCTTCACCGGACCAAGTCTTACTGGTCTGTCAGGTTCAGCTTACCTCTACAAACTGGTGATTCACCGGACCAAGTCTTACTGGTCTGTCAGGTTCAACCTCTACAAACTGGTACTTCACCGGACCAAGTCTTACTAGTACTGTCAGGTTCAACTTACCTCTACCTGGACTGGACCAAGTCTTACCGGTCTGTCAGGTTCAACTTACCTCTACAAACTGATACTTCACCGGACCAAGTCTTACTGGTCTGTCAGGTTCAACTTACCTCTACAAACTGGTGCTTCACCGGACCAAGTCTTACTGGTCTGTCAGGTTCAACTTACCTCTACAAACTGGTGCTTCACCGGACCAAGTCTTACGGGTCTTGTCAGGTTCAACTTACCTCTACAAACTGGTACTTCACCGGACCAAGTCTTACTGGTCTGTCAGGTTCAACTTACCTCTACAAACTGGTGCTTCACCGGACCAAGTCTTACTGGTCTGTCAGGTTCAACTTACCTCT
>CM034535.1:16121272-16223772 GCA_020002185.1 Paraescarpia echinospica | reverse complement strand
TATTCGAACTATAATTATTGTGGACCTTTTGAAACCTACCGGTTAGACAAAGTGTATATGTTAATGTGTACTTAGAATCCCGGTTGATACATAGATCCAGCACTAACAAGTTTCAACAAAATAATGTTTGCGTTCATGTGTCGCGCATATCTCACTACATACGAGTTTGAAAGAAAAGAAAATACAATTACTATGTCTCCATGTGTACATGTCATTTCGTTTAACACTCAGCAAACGCAAACTTTGAAAATTGCTTTAAATATAACGTACGTTCACATGTGACGTTGTTGCTCCACGTGCCGTGTTTTGTACACTTGTGTACGCCGTCGCTGCTCGTCAGATTGTAGCCGAGTTCACACGACACTTCGCACAAGTCGTTGTAGATCATCGTGTCCGTTGTACACGTCACATTGGTATATGCCTCACCGTCCGATACATTCATTTGTGGACATCGGACTCCTGGAATTACGTACATTTTAACATGTACTTAATAAACTATTGCAGCATTACGCATTTGTATTTTCGATCATTTATAAGCAATTAATGTTTACTACGAAATTCACGTATATGCACATGCTCACACACGCACACGCGTACACACGCACGCATGCACGCACGCACGGATATATATATACACACACACACACACACACACGCACACGCACACGCACACGCACACACACGCACACACACAAGCAAACACACACAAATGCACAAATACACTTTTAATTTATCTATTTCTAGATATAAACTGTTGTTTTAATGTTTGCCTTTCTAGTACGCCTATTATAGTGAATTTAAAAAACGCCTTTCCACAGTTAATTTTGGAAAGGACGTTCACAAATACTCTTAATTGATTGATTGATTGATTGATTGATTGATTGATTGACTGACTGACTGATTGATTGACTGACTAACTGACTGACTGACTGACTGACTGACTGACTGACTGATGACTGTTTATTAATAATAATAATAATAGTGACTTCTTATGCGCCAATATGCTCAAAAATCAAGCTCAGTGGCGCAACAGAACCAAAGGCGACTTGTATGTGCAAAACTAAATACAAAAAATTGACATACTGATGCAATGAATGTTTGAACTCCATCTGCCGTTCAGTAGACACGTCTGCACTGGGTCCCCGTTGGCCACGTAGCCGAGGTGACACTGCAGCTGGCAGCTGTCGTTGTAAAACGTCTTCTGCTTCGTGCACGTGTCATTCGTGTACACGCCGTGAAGGTCGGGAGGCAGCGCCTCGCATGTCACGTCTGAAGAATACACAACTCGCGACATTGTTATATTAGTATTCGTGTATACTCACCAAACACAGGCTGGAATAATGGCTATTAACAATAACACAACACTACTGTTTTACAGCATCAGATTTGTTTTGTTTGTATATAATCAGTACTATGTTGAGATGGCAGGACACCGTGAAGAAAGATTTAAAGGCATGGCAGATGAAGGAAGAATGGGCCCAGGACAGGAAGAAGTGGAAGAGACTCTGCAAAGGCGGGAAAAGGTGAGAAAGGTGAGAAAAACTATACAATGTGTGTGTGTGTGTGTGCGTGCGTGCGTGTGTGAGTTTGTGTGTGCTTGCAAGCGTGCGTGCGTGCGTGCGTGCGTACGAAACTCAAAACGTTGAATGAATTAAAGCATCACATAGTGTATATTCAACGTGAAGATGTATGATATTCGAACTATAATTATTGTGGACCTTTTGAAACCTACCGGTTAGACAAAGTGTATATGTTAATGTGTACTTAGAATCCCGGTTGATACATAGATCCAGCACTAACAAGTTTCAACAAAATAATGTTTGCGTTCATGTGTCGCGCATATCTCACTACATACGAGTTTGAAAGAAAAGAAAATACAATTACTATGTCTCCATGTGTACATGTCATTTCGTTTAACACTCAGCAAACGCAAACTTTGAAAATTGCTTTAAATATAACGTACGTTCACATGTGACGTTGTTGCTCCACGTGCCGTGTTTTGTACACTTGTGTACGCCGTCGCTGCTCGTCAGATTGTAGCCGAGTTCACACGACACTTCGCACAAGTCGTTGTAGATCATCGTGTCCGTTGTACACGTCACATTGGTATATGCCTCACCGTCCGATACATTCATTTGTGGACATCGGACTCCTGGAATTACGTACATTTTAACATGTACTTAATAAACTATTGCAGCATTACGCATTTGTATTTTCGATCATTTATAAGCAATTAATGTTTACTACGAAATTCACGTATATGCACATGCTCACACACGCACACGCGTACACACGCACGCATGCACGCACGCACGGATATATATATACACACACACACACGCACACGCACACGCACACGCACACGCACACGCACACGCACACGCACACACACGCACACACACAAGCAAACACACACAAATGCACAAATACACTTTTAATTTATCTATTTCTAGATATAAACTGTTGTTTTAATGTTTGCCTTTCTAGTACGCCTACTATAGTGAATTTAAAAAACGCCTTTCCACAGTTAATTTTGGAAAGGACGTTCACAAATACTCTTAATTGATTGATTGATTGATTGATTGATTGACTGACTGACTGATTGATTGACTGATTAACTGACTGACTGACTGACTGACTGACTGACTGACTGACTGACTGACTGACTGACTGACTGACTGACTGATGACTGTTTATTAATAATAATAATAATAGTGACTTCTTATGCGCCAATATGCTCAAAAATCAAGCTCAGTGGCGCAACAGAACCAAAGGCGACTTGTATGTGCAAAACTAAATACAAAAAATTGACATACTGATGCAATGAATGTTTGAACTCCATCTGCCGTTCAGTAGACACGTCTGCACTGGGTCCCCGTTGGCCACGTAGCCGAGGTGACACTGCAGCTGGCAGCTGTCGTTGTAAAACGTCTTCTGCTTCGTGCACGTGTCATTCGTGTACACGCCGTGAAGGTCGGGAGGCAGCGCCTCGCATGTCACGTCTGAAGAATACACAACTCGCGACATTGTTATATTAGTATTCGTGTATACTCACCAAACACAGGCTGGAATAATGGCTATTAACAATAACACAACACTACTGTTTTACAGCATCAGATTTGTTTTGTTTGTATATAATCAGTACTATGTTGATGAAGGTTACATATGAAGAAAACATAATCCGCAACATTTCATTAATTGTCAAGTTAATTTATCATATGTTTTCAACTATATATATATATATATATATATGCATTGTAGTGATAGGCTGAACGTAACGTACGTTCACATGTGACGTTGTTACTCCACGTGCCGTTTTCTGTACACTTGTGTACGCCGTCGCTGCTCGTCAGATTGTAGCCGAGTTCACACGACACTTCGCATGTGTCGTTGTAAATCATCGTGTCCGTTGAGCAGGTCACACTGTACATCTCACCTTCAGACTTCGTGATCGGCGGACATTTGACCACTGTAGTAATAATAACAATAATAACTATTATAATATAATATAGTATGATATACTAAATAACTCACTGAGAAGGGTTCTTAAAACATAGTAGTTAAATGGCATTGCAGTATTACAGTAGAATGAGTATGTAGACTGCAGATGTTTAGTACTGCGTGTAATAAAATAATAAATAATAATAGAGTCATGAAAGTCACACGATCATACCAGCAGTAGTAAGTAAATTAATTATGTTAAAGCAATGTGGAATTAATGTGAGGACAAGTATGACAATTTATATTTTAACCATCAAATGCGGCTGAATTGTGTTAAATGCTGACGAAAAATCAATGAATAGGGCCCTAGCATACGAGACCGGGCTTACAAGGTGTTGAAGAATTTCATTTAACGTGGGCAAGGTGGCGAGTTCCACACTGAGTTTAGTTATGTACGCAGATTGCAATAGGTGAAGTAAAAGTTCGACCTCGGGTAACATATACTTCAGCACTGTTCTCTCAAACAATTTCATCAGCAGTTATGAAAGAGAGCGATAAGTATGTAGTCGTTGAGCAATACCGGGTTAGGCTTTTTTTTAGAAAGAGGAGTAATCGCGTATGTTTTCCACTAAAGCGGCACCTGAGCTCAACACAGCACTTGAAACACACCGTTCAGCTGATCATGGCACACCGTACGTAGTCTTTTCGTTATAGTATCAGGCACAGCAGCTTCGTTTGTTTTCAGATTCTTGAAAACACAGGCTACATCATATTTCGATATTTTGAACATGTGGTCTGCGGGAAAAGTAGTATCTTGGAAAGCATAGTTCCTCTCGGTTTGTAACATCGCTACGTATGTTACATTTGCAACAACCGAAGCTTTGACGCTGCGCCAAGCTGGTTTTGTATTGTTCTGCTCACACTCTGTTATTATGGTCCTCTTTGCGTTTCCTTACATCTGATTTCAAATAGTCACCCGTCTGAAATACATTTTTTGCTTGTTAACAAATGTCTGACCTCTTTACTTATTCACGGTTTTTCATTTGGATAGCGCTTACTGTTCACTTTGGGCAATATCACATCGAAACAAAAGTTAAACTACTCAGTCACGGTGTCAGTCCGTCCAGAGACTGCTGAACGAGTTGTAGAAACAGGCTCATATAGTACCTTCTAGACAGCCATGCATTTTAACAATTCCCTCATCATTCCAGTCTTATGTTTTTCTTAACTTTTTCCTGTATTCAGTAGGTGCTAATAGACAGGAAAGAGCTTGACAATGTTTAACTAACGTGGGTTTAAACACGGATTTGTAATCGCCCTTGACGTTGCAGTAGTAGCGAGGTCAATGATCTTGTTACGCGTCGCGCAAGTTATGTACTGCTTGTAGGTATAAAAAGACGTTTTCAAACAGCCGTTGAATCACTAAGAATTAGCTTCGGAGCACTAGTATATATATATATATATATATATATATATATCATATGTCAGTAGTTTCGTCTAACCACGTTTCTAAGAAGCAAAGCAAGTTTGAATCACGATGAGAAACGTGACGTAGGCGTGCAGTTCGTCCATTTTGCTCCGTACAGATCGAGAGTTCCCTACTACCACATATACGGTAGATGCAGTTCCATCGAATGTCGGCGAAAACGTTGACGTACTCCCCTTCGTTTCCCCTTCTTCGTAGTCGATGTCCTCCCTCCGTATAAGCGGTAAGCGGCGGCAGAGGTGATGTAAACTGTTGGTCTAGTGACAACAGTAGCTCGCGCGAGTATGACAGGTACTGTCCGCCATTTTTGTGCGTGTTGTGTTTGCCAGATCCGATATCAAACAAGGTTCCAAGCACGGTGAAAACGACGAGATATATCATAATTGTCAGCATGACCACAATAAACCAGTAACGTATTTCACGGGTAACACTTTCGGGGCATAAAACACTAAATAAACGTTGCTGCTCCAGGTTCTGTCTTCTCTACACGTGTGTATGCCGTCAGTGCTCGTCAGCATATAGCCAACTTCACACGATACTTCACATGTACCGCTGTAGACCTTCTTCTTAGATGTACAATCTGTATCTTCGTAGATCTCACCGTCGTTCGGTGAGAAGGCTGGACACGTGACCACTGCAAACATGATTCTTTTATATGAAGCTATTTCCACCGTTTTATGTTCATTTAGCAAGTACAGTAGAACCATCACGTGTTACTGTCACCTTGTTATTACGGCAACCTCGCAATTAAGGCCACTCTGGGACAAGGGTGACTATTATGCATTTGAAGGGGGAGGTTAGGCAGCTGAAACGAATTAAGTGGCTGTTTTGCCAGCTGCGAATGTTTACCTAGTTAGGTATACAAGTCATATTATGGAGAAGAAATGAATGTTCACGTAAACGGCCCAGCACACCGAGCGTATGAAACAAAATTCTACGTACGCTGTCCTAACACCTGCACTTCGCACAACACCAATCTCGTGTTGTCGCCGTGAGCTATCAACGATACGTAGCGAGCTAGCGCCGGCGCTTGTACGCATGTCACGTGACTGGCGCCCATGTGCCATGGTGGATTAGAATACCTCGCACAGAGGGTCCCGTCACCAGGGGGCACTGCGGTGTCATCGATCGACATCCAGACGGTGAAGTGACGTAACACAACTGCAACAGAAACACAGCCAATCAAAGTGTGTGTGTGTGTGTGTGTGTGTGTGTGTGTGTGTGTGTGTGTGTGTGTGTGTGTGTGTGTGTGTGTGTGTGTGTGTGTGTGTGTGTGTGTGTGTGTGATTACATGTTCAGCGTACTCATTAACAATACACACGATTGCTGATCAACTGTAATTGTTGTGTTATTCAGACATGTATGTTCACTTTATTCCCAAACCCAACCCATGGTCCAGAAGTACAATGATTCCCTTACGGTATTCCAAGTTTGTGACGGTGACGTGCCAAACTTCATACAAGAGAGCAAGGTCAACGCGCCACCAGGGGTCGTGTTCTGCGTCCGTGTAGCTGCAGGTGTTGAGCCACCAGGCGGCGCTCGTGTTGCCGTCGACAGCAAGCGTAGCCCCACCTTGTAGAGTTGAACTGCTCTGGTTGGCTGCCATGTCACGTGCCGCGTTCACCAGCAAGGTTGGCGCTACAAAAAGTTAACACATAATATTACATAAAATTAATAATATATTCAACATTACGATCTCGGCCACAAGACTAATTGTCAAAGCAGGTTTCCTTTGCGATTGTTTACACTAGCTAGTTTCGTTCTAATTGTCGAACTACACGGTATCGTATTTTTACCATCGTTTGTTTTCACTTTCGTGTTTTTGTACCTCCGAGTATTTCAAATAACGTGTATATCCACCTTCGTGTTTTTCCATCTTTGTGTTTTTCTACTTTCGTTTGTATTTACTTTCAAGTCAGTGTATTTCTAAATTCGCATATTTCAAACTTGTTTTTCTACCTACATGTATTTTTAACTTCGTGTAATTTTACCTTCGTGTTTTTCTGCCTTTATATTTCTCAACTTTCTGTGGATTTCTACCTTCGGATAATTTCACATTCATGTATTTCCAACTTCGTGTAGTTTTACTTTCGTGTATTTCCACCGTCATGTATTTCGTGGAGCGCAGTAGCGCAGCGGTAAGAGCTCCGGATTCTCGACTGAGAGAACGAATCCTGTGCGGCGCAGTCGAACCTAGAGCAAGTTCGTTTACTCTGCAGAGAAGCCGAGATGGACTCCGATTGAACAGGTCTGCCAGGGAGTAAAGTGTAAAGCGCTTTGAGCAGTCCTGCGCGATATAAGAACTTACCTTCATTTGTGTGGAGCGCAGTAGCACAGCGGTAAGAGCTCCGGACTCTCGACTAAGAGAACGCGAGTTCGAATCCTGTGCGTCGGTGTCGAACCTTTGGCCATTTCGTTTACTCTACATTGCTTCAGTTCACTCAGCTATATGAATGAGTACCTAGCTATAGACAGTGGTGGACATTTGTGTATAAACAGACTTCGCGCATTAATTGCAGCGTGGCTGAATGCTTCCGAGAGGGTGTTCGATTGAACAAATCTGCCAGTGAGTAAAGTGTAAAGCCGTTTGAACAGTCTTGATACTACGTTATATATGAACGTTATATATGAACTTACCTTTACTTTACTTTTTTATTTTCGTGTATTTCTACTTTCGTGTATTTTTATCTTCGTGTATGTCTATCTTAGTGTTTAGACCTTCATGTACCAGCATTATACTACAACCATCACACTTACGTTGCACATACACTTCCATCTCGCACAGAACCATGAGAGACGTCAAGCTGGTCGTCCTCTGCCTCATGAATACGTAGCGCCCACTTGCAGACCCGCACGGAATACGAACTTGGAAGTATTGTTTCAACAAATCGATGAAGGCACCACAGACATGGTATTCGGCAGTTGAGAGGCTCGTTGGTAGCTTGTCTGCAGCTAGTGGAACATCTGTCACGCCGACATCGAAGTTGTTCAGACCTGAATTGTAACGAATAAAATGTGTTATAAATTAACCTGCTCCTGACATTAAACTCTTTGTTTAAGGTAAGTAACGCGTTAAAAAACATAAATGATGCAGACGTTCACAATTGACTGGAAAATAATTATACATATGATGTTCTAATCACTGCTCAATAAACTCAGAATGACATTAGTAACAAGACTCCTGATCAGCAGCTTGTGAACGCCAAACAGTTGACACTGTAACTGCCAAATACGTTTTATATGCTCACATCTCCGTGCCAAAGAAACATCGTCGTATTAAACAATAAGGGCCTGACAAGAATAAACACAATGTCGATGACATCTCGAAACTTCTTGACGAAATGGATCCGGCCAATATTCCTATATACGTCGCTCGTGGTCTTGTTAAATTGCCAAGCATTGATTTTATTTTAATCACGTAGATATGTCTTCATTATCATGTGAAATCATTATATGCAAAAATAAACAGTGTGACACCGATTATTCCTACAGACAACTCGCTCACTCGGTGGCCGCATTGTCTACGCAAATATCTACGCTGGTGTCGTCACTTTATACCAGCAGTACAACTTTCCCAAAATGTGACCCAGCCCGCTCGCACTACAACTTCACAACCCGTTGCTGCTGCTGCAGTATCAAATCCACGACCCGGCGCTGCTGCTGCATCGACAAATTACAAATTGGATGTCTTTATGCAGGCACCATAATGAATAATTTGATGTATGCAGATGATCTCTGCATTTGTTCACCTAGTGTTTCTGGGTTGAGAAAACTAACAGATTGTTGTGCTAAGTATGGCGAAATGTTTAACATAACATATAATGCCAACAATTAAGTCATATTGTATGGTTATTGAATACAAACCTCAGGACATGAAAAATATTCAACCTGTCACTCTCAACAATCGTCCGTTACCTCACACTATTAAATCCAAATATCTGGGTAATATAATTAACAATGACCTTACTGACGTTGCTCAGGCCAACGTCTTAGCACGAAAATTTCGCCTTTGCAGCTCTACCATTAAAACTTACCTATTTCTCTCTTACTGTGGTACTATATACACCTCAAGTCTTTGGTGTAAATTTAAAAAACAGAATTTGAAAGATATTAGTGTTGCCAATAACAACAGTTTTAGAATTTTACACAATTTGTCATCACGCTGTAGTGCAAGTTCTATGTTTGCAACAAACTGTATTAAATCTTATAATGAACGTATGCGTTCATCCATATAACAGTATAGCTTATTATGTCGCCTTCAACAGTGAATTATTTTTATACTCATATACATTTTAGAAGTCCTATGTTTACCCAATTGTATACTTAAAGTTGAATGCACATCTTATATACAATTTTATTAACCATCTATTTTTATTTCACATGTGTTTCTATCTTGTATTTTTTATTTATTTTTGTATTGTATGTACATATGAACTTTTGTCTGAAATATAAACATTATTATTATTATTACCTAAATTAGTAAGATTTGGTGGAATAAAATCGGTTGACGTGTATGAAATTTAACATAAAATCTCAAGCAGATGCACTAGCTTGCACAATAAAGTATTTATTTATGACTATGCATTGCTTTTGTGTTATTTGTGACAAAACAGAATGTTCTTTAAGGGAGGCTTCTTACCCCTGTTTTTTTTTTATTAGATCAATGAAACTAATTGCGAGTTGTCGAATTGTGAATGTAGTGGATTTCCCGTTAACACAAAATTTGAGTTTACCATAACAGTGAAGCACTAATGCAAACACTATATTACCGGGCTCGTGGTTAAATTGTAGGGCTTGTAAATTGCCACTTGTATAGTTGAGTGGCATGAGCATACGGTCGCCAGGTGACGCACGTGTGTATACGGGACTTGGTTCATTGTTAACATTGGTGATGATAGAATGATTATTTTTACTTACTGCCATGTTTTCCTCCCACAATGACAACGTCCACTACTTGATAGTGACCACGAAGATCCAGCACAAACCACGCAGTCTCATGTTTGCTATAACTCATCGAGCACGTTGCTATGCTTCCGTCCACGGCAAAGTCGGCGACCATTATCGAATAAGTAGACGAATGTAGCGCCATCTTTCCGAGTGCTACGTTGGGCAACGCTGCGAAACGTTCAAAATTATATTCAACGGTACAGACGCCAACTAAATATTTACTTATAATTCATTATGCATGTTGCCGCCGCACACATCGGTAGAAATGACGTCAGTGATACTATTAGTATGGAAATGTCCAAGGTACATGTTATGGTGTATGTCTTCTAGCCATTTTGTATGTATTTGTATGCAAACATTGTCTTTAATATTTATTTAATGAAACGCAATTATCGGTGTTATGCCAAGAAGTGTGCGTATACCTGTACATGTGTATGTGCGCGTATGTGCGCGTGTATGTTTGTTTGTTTGTGTATGCGTGTGTGTGTGTGTGCGTGCGTGCGTGCGTGCGTGTGTGCGTGTAATAATACTAATCCTATATTACTACTACTAATAATAAGGTAACTTCTTTTTCGCCTAAATCACTGGAAACAAACTCAGAGGTGCATCATGAAAAAGGGTTGTTAATCTCTAAATCGATAAGCCGTATTAAAGTTATCAACAGATGGATGGAGGCGCCAGGGGGCTAAGGTGGATAAGCAAGGTGATAAAGATAGTTTATTAAATGAGTTATGTCATAACATATTCCAAAGAGTCGGCGCAGCACCAGAAACAGCCTCATTCCCTATGCTAATATTGTCTATGGGAACAAAACATCAATCAGAACTAGACGATCGAAGCTAGTTTTCTTACTGATGTAAGCAATTAATGTCAATATGCTGGTTGTTTACATAAAAATGCATGTTGGGGAATGGTACAGATTTTAAAATTATACAATATCAGACAGAAGGCCAATGCAAAGACCTCTGAATTGATATTGAGTGCGAAAACTGCGGAGACCAAGTCACAACCTTAGCTAAGCAAGTAGGTACACGTTGTAATGATAATGATGTTCTTAAGGGCGATATTGTGAAAAGGGGAATTGCAATAGTCAAATGTGCTAGTACTACGTAGTAAGCAATAGTTTTTGCAACGGAAATAGGCAAATATCGACGAATACGTCGTAAATCACGAATATGGTAATAACAGCAACGATTTGTTTGATAAATATGATGTCTGAAATTGTATTAAACAGTAATGCATGTTCAATTTAATAGGTTTTGTTTTACTTCAAACGCATTTACGTGTGTGAATGTTATGCGTGGACACAGTCATTACAAAGTTATTAACAACATCAGTAGAAGCATTATCGTTGCACTCACTGAATGTATACACCTCCACTTCGCATATTTTCAGTTTCGTTTTCGGTGGCGCCATGATGAACACGTATCGACCGGACACGTGAGTGACGTCACAGCGTGCGAGACCAGTGAACTTGCTCGGCAAGACGGCGCACACGTGATACGACGTCTCGGTCAGGTCGCTGGGTCTCGTCTCAGTCGGGTCAATATCAGTCACAGCCACGGTAACGTCACCTGGCACGATACAAATATACACAGCGAAATTCAATACCATGAGAACTATAAAAAAATTACGGTTGATCTAACTGCCTAGATAAAAAAGTATCCGACACGAATTATCATCTGTCAGTGTCGGTGCGTGTGTCACCATTCTTCGTTACACTTTTTGTGTATATTTTGTTATTTAATCATTATTTATGACTATTTGAAGATGTTTGTCAATGTCGGATAATCGCGGCCCGATACCCAGCATTTGTAATTATAGAGCTTGATTTTAAGACCAGTGTTTCCATTAATGCATGTCGTTGAATGTGGTGTGAATACAACTGGTCCTACATAAATGTGTGTGTGTGTGTGTGTGTGTGTGTGTGTATGTGTGTGTGTGTGTGTGTGTGTATGTGTGTGTGTGTGTGTGTGTGTGTGTGTGTGTGTGTGTGTGTGTGTGTGTGTGTGTGTGTGTGTGTGTGTGTGTGTGTGTGTGTGTGTGTGTGTGTGTGTGTGTGTGTGTGTGTGTGTGTGTGTGTGTGTGTGTGTGTGTGTGTGTGTGTGTGTGTGTATGTATGTATGTGCAGTGTGTGTGAGTTGTGTGTGTGTTTGTGTGTGTGTGTGTGTGTGTCACACGCACTATATATATATATATATATATATATATATATATATATGTATATATATATATATATAATTTATACATATACTGTATATAGCAATATTCTTGTATACTGCCAACTGTGTAATTTACTTTGACAAAAAATAAATAAGCATCACCTGGTGTAAATCCAGCTGGCCGCATTTTCATTGTCGCTGTCTGGAGCGATATATACTGACCCTTCCAGTGGGACCATGTAATCCCCTTGGCATACGGAACGACGTCGTCCTTGTGGTAATAATGTCCGTTTAAGTTGGAACTGTGACAAGAGATGTACCACCAAGCCCCGAGGAATATCCGTGAACAGGAAGCGGGATTGGTATCGTGATCCCTGTCTTTAGTACTGAATGGTTTGTCTTTGTGTGCCAGCAGAGAATCACCTGAAATCGTTCCCATACAACTATAAAGTTACGTGTTACTACAACGAAAGTTAAATAAACTACAAATGAATGTCCATGCCCATGATTGCGCTAGATATACACAGACGCATAAGAAGGTTTCTCGAAGTATTATTCACACTCACGCATACACGCACACACGCACACACGCACACACGCACACTCGCGCGTTAGTTCGATTATATTTTAATGTTAGATTAATCCAATACTGATGTTGCGTTATGTGCTACTTTTATTAAATATTATTTGTTTTTCTTAAATATTAGTACAATGCTAGTACACCGGTAGCCTGATTATAGTTAGATTAAACTAGTTTAATAAAGCGCAATGACCGTACTAGGGGTCTTGCTCATCTCTCATGCTGTCCGTTATTCACCGTCGATACGTTTGCATGTATTGGTAAATGCTTTGGGATGTAGCCGTTTTAAAATGTCTACATATTTATGTTTTACAATACAGCACACCACGAGTTAGGGGAAAGAACACCAGCTTTCATCGTGGTAAACCTGTAGAGCAATTGGAAAGATACGTATTGTTGATACCAGTAATGTAAAGAAACTGACATAACGCGTGGAGAACAAAATATAGCATACAATTATAGCTACCCTGTGGATCCAACTAAACAACACTTGTCACCTAGATAATGGGCTACCTATGCTAATGCGTGTTCAGTCGCATGTAGACTTATTCACACGTCAGATCAGAATGTGGTATTGTTGGCACGATGTATTCTTCTTTGAAAACATTTTTGTTAGCTATTCGCGTTCTTGTCTTTGTCGTTTATTTATAATTGTTGCCCCGACCGATTGTACTTCTACGACAGTACACTAACGTGACGGTATTACAATCAATAACAGTATTTGTGTGCAAGATACAATGGAAACCGAGCTGAGATAGAAGGTTTATTACATGAAAATGGATGTCAAGAAACAAATCACAAATACTTTAGAGATACAATTCAAATCATAATGTATTGTCCGTAATATGCATTAACATAAGAATAACATCAACAATAACTACGACATTCTAAATCTGTTATTTGCAATTATACACACATAGAATGAATTATAAACTAAACAAACCGAAATTAATACTAATAAAGTTAAACATCTAATATTCTTCTTGCGACTACTGAATGGTGTTTACTAATCACATGATATACTTGCATTCACATAAGATGCATGGACGTAACAATAGTTATATGTAGAATAAAAGGACCTCCTCTATAACTATCCATAATAATAGTATCATAATTGTACAATTGTTAATAGTGAAATAGTGAATGTCATTCCGATGTAGGATGTCACTGTAAACCCCTGTACGCCAATAAGGCAGAGGGAGGGAAGGTGAGCGGGAAAGAATTTGGTTGTCGAAATCCAAATGGCAGACCTTTAGTTAGTTTAGCCTCAGAACGAAATAATGTGATTACAATAGTTCCCGGATGTATCCGTGTGTAGCAATATTATATTCCTCACAAAAAATCAGCTGGCATTGTATATTTCAATGACCAACTGTTACATATTTATGTTATCGGATCGCAGACATCGAAACGCATTAGTATGTTGCAATGGTGTTTAGAAATCATATTCAAAACAAGAGTTCTTAATCGTTAAACATTGTTACGTAGCCATTAGGGGTGTATATGTCATTGTGTGTTTATCCATACGTGGTAGGCTTGTGTTCTGGCATTGGTACCTTCTCATAGTACAGTACTTACTCGCAGTACTTGACAATAGATATTTGTCCAATCGCAACGTGTAGTGTTTCGACTCAGCATCGATGGAGAAGCCGCTGTATTCGGCGAACCTCGTCTCTCCGCTGAAGGCCTCCATGTCTATCCTCAGTACCTGCCTGCCGCTGATCGATATCCTGTGGATGTTGTCGTTGCCCAACCAAAACTCACCACTCATCAAACCAAACCCGTTCTTGTAGTTATCCCAGTCACGGTAGAAGTCAACAGACCCATCAAATCGCCGCTGGAACATCTGAGACGTCCCAGAGAACACATAAAATTCACAACTCTGGTAGGCATTTGAATACATGCATTAGTTTAACCAAGTAAATACAAAAATATGCACTAGTTCAACAGTCACTACAACAAATTATCATGCATCAGTGACACCCATTCATAGACCAAAACACCAAGCACAGCAATTCTTATCGCCATTGCATACTTTTAATCTTAAACGCGTTCCCGCTGAGCGTTTCTGCAGTCGCCAATTGTGGCTGTTAAATATTACCAGTTAAAGCAAACTTTAAGCCACAATAGCGCCCTTTGGAGAAAGCACAACCGGCGGAAGCATCACGCAGTAAGCCAATAACTCCACATAACTAGTGCGTGCGTGTGTGCGTGCGTGCGTGCGTGAGTGTGTGTGCGTGTGCGTGCGTGCGTGCGTGCGTGCGTGCGTGCGTGCGTGCGTGGGTACGTGCGAAAATGTTTTCCTCACCGTCCACCCGCCGCCGTCTGTCGTCAGGTCGCAGTAGACTTGCAGTGGTTGTCCTCTCGGGGATATGGTGTAGACGCCGTCAGTGTCGGCGCCGGCATCTTGGATATCTGCACAATCTGTTGGTAACGACGAGCCTGTAAACAAACATCGTTACAACGTAGACATGTTATAAATAGTATTCATTGTTCATGCCGAACTGCAGTTTCATTGAAATCGTTGTCGTGTTCAACCTCGTTTTCAGGATATAACATAATTTTAAATAGTTACAACTTAGTAATTGCATTTTGATATTACCGCTGTACACCCTGTTGGCGATTCACCTGTATATCAGACTGTCTTCTTGTAGAAGAGGTAGACTATTACATTTTATTCACGGATACACTTAAATAGAGCAGTGTGAGTGCACATGTGCGCATGGTGCGTACGAGCGTGTCCTGATAAATATATTTCCAAGTTATCAATCATGCTTTATATTGCAGTAAACAATACTATTCATATCATTTGTGACAAGCAAACACTGTTGCGAGCACTGCTCTTGTACAATGCTCCACGTACAGAAGTTCCACTTATGTACGTGGAACTTACCGACATCTGGATTTAAGCGCATGCGGATGGCGGCGATGTGCTTCCTCTCGCCGGGATCTGACCAGATGACGTCACCGGAGTGACGCTCGCTGCAAGAGTCTGGGTCGAGTTGACCGAGGTCTGTGCTTGGCAGTGCTGAGACGACTATGGCATGCAGAGAACATAATTACTAGTAGGGAAAGCTAGTAATCGATAACATCGAATATTACCCAAGTTTCACTAATTTCCTTGTTACATTGTTAAATACATTACGATTTATGATAAGTTCCTTTGGTATATCGTCATTTACACTGTATCCGTGTTGGTTAAGGTGTTCTACTTATAAGACATATTTTATTGTTTCGTTCGCCCTTTCGTGCTTGCTTGCTTGCTTGCACACATGTGCGCGCGTGTGCGACACAGCAGTACAATTACACGTACCTACTGCCTGACTACCACATATTAATAATTATTCATCAATGCGGTCCTAACGAAAAGATCCATCAATTATCACAATTGTTGACGGGCAAATTCGGTAGTCTCATAAAGTACCTGAGTAGACTTGCACTTCCGCTAGCGCCAGAACGGCGGCTGGCGCCCCTAATCTACGAACGAAGAGGAACCGTCCAGAGACAGAGGCAGGCTGGCAGGTGAGAGTGGTCGTTCCCTCCGGCAGTTCTCCGGTGTAGTGGGCACACAAAATGTAGTCTGACGGCGGGTGGCTGGTGTCAATCGGCGTGTCCGTTACACCAACAACGAAGTCCGTCATATCGACTGTTTGGACAGACATCGATTATTGTGTTGCCAGCTGCTTTGCACGTAAAGAAGAGCATCAAGTACTTAGAGTCGAATGAAAGTAAACGAGCGAACGTATGTAGCCAACTTGTTTATTTGGAATCATAACATTTTGATTGGATGAAGCGATGCTAATAACGACCAACTTGTCCATAACAAACGTCAACGTGAATAGGGATTTCGGAGTAACGAAAGCATTACGTATCACCATATATGTTGTCGCCAATGGAAAACAAACAAAAGTATCCTATAATGCAAGCAAACTCGTATAGTTTACCTACTACATAATTCCTTAAATGTGATAGATGGTCTTACTAACTTTATCACGGTTTTATCCATTTTCAACAATACTGTTCTACTAAGTGATACAACACTCACGAATGGGTTAGCAGTCAGCTACGCCAACATCTGTCGAGTGTTTCAATCAGTGCTAGTGTCTTACTTCATACGCCGAGAGGTTCCTCTGGGCATGCGTATCAAATTAGCGGAAGTACATAATCGTATGCATGCGTTTGCGTGTCTTATGGGTGTCAATGATCTGTCTTACAGGTGAGGATCACCCATGTTTGACACGTATACATGTATAATGAGATATCTGACACTGAAGTAGGAACATACTTATGTTGCCGTTAACATTGTTCTTACCACATGTTGTCACGGATACGTGTGTGACAATGGTATTTTTCAGCATATCTACGGCCCACCATGGATCGAGCATAGCTCCCGTATTGGAACAATGGCTTGTATTGAAGTCACCGTTGACGGCCTCATCAGCTGGTTTGTCCTGTCCGCTTTGTACTGTTGGCTTAGCCAGAGCGAAGTTCTCCATCAAGGCATTCGCTGTAATGTAGCATCAACATTCACCAAGTCGATTGTATTGTCAGCACGTTAATTACTGTGATTCGTGGCGTGTAACGTGGACATGTTGTTGCGTTTGCGTGAAGAGGTTAAGCAGATTGAATGGTTCAAATGAGTGATATTTTTACTTATCTCAGAATCAGTTTACCATTTTCCCGTGACGTATCGGCTGCTTTCAGCAGTCTTCCTCAGACTGGTGTGGACGGGGTTAGTATTGACAATAATGCCTGGTGTCGAGGGGGTTAGTGTTGAAAAATGTTCATGGTGTCGAGGGGGTTGTGTTGAAGGTTTTCACAAAGTCGATGGGATTGTGTTCCTTATTTTTCGGGGTGTTGAGGAGTGTAGTGTTGGAAACTTTTCACAGTGTCTAGGGAGGTAGAGTTTGAAGATTTGTCGCGATGTCGAGGGGGTAGTATTGGAAAATCTTCTTGCAGTTTCAACGGGGTAGTGTTAGAGATTTGTTTTACTAATGGTCATTATTCGTGCTCAACACAAACCTCCAACACCACAAAGCAGGATAAAATGCTTGGAGAAAGTTGGACAGAAAAATCTCGAAAAAGCTGAAAGGTAAAGTCCTGAGAGTACGTATTACACCGACGGTCTGGAGACAGAGGTGCTAACAGAACAAGAACAACAGAAGCTGCGACTTTGTGAGAACAACTGGTTTAGAAGAATAACAAAAACAAAGAGGATAGACAGAAGAAGGACGAATGACCTGAGAAAAGAGGTTGGAATGCAATGCAGCGTAACAGGTGGATTATTGATAAGCCGGATGAGAAGGGCATGCCACTTGGCAAGGATGGATGCCGAAAAAAATAGCAAAGAGAGCAGAGGCGGAACAACATAAAGGACACAGAAAAAGGGGAAGACCACAGCCATAAGATTGGAGGACTGCGTGAGGTGGGACATAAGAAGATCAGGGGAGGATGAAAGATGGAGAGAGGGAGCGATGAACAGAAAACTTAGGAAGGAAAAAACACAGCGAGGGGTTCACCCCTGTACAGCAGGGAACAAGGAGGAGAGCAACAATTACCAACATATTGTGGGGCTAAGCAGATCTCCAGCCCCCACCCTAAATACTGACATGGCTCAACAGTTATGACACATATACAACATAATGGTTTTTATTAAGTAACTAAAGTGCAAACTACCACTTCACTTGGTAACTAAAATAATGCATTAAACATTGTATACAATTAATTACACCTCATTAATAGGTGCTGACATCAATGGCTTACACAGCTTGGTCTTTACATTGTATTATACACGGATTAGCATAACGACCAATACACACAAGGTAACTACCAATACACACACAAGGTAACTACCAATACACACAAGATAACGACCAATACACACAAGGTAACTACCAATAAACACACAAGATAACTACCAATACACACACAAGGTAACTACCAATAAACACACAAGATAACTACCAATAAACACACAAGGTAACTACCAATACACACACAAGGTAACTACCAATACACACAAGGTAACTACCAATAAACACACAAGATAACTACCAATACACACACAAGGTAACTACCAATACACACACAAGGTAACTACCAATACATACACAAGGTAACTACCAATACACACAAGGTAACTAACAATACACACACTAGGTAACTACCAATACACACAAGGTAACTACCAATACACACACAAGGTAACTACCAATACACACAAGGTAACTACCAATACACACACTAGGTAACTACCAATACACACAAGGTAACTACCAATACACACACTAGGTAACTACTTCCATTAACAAATCGTACAGTTACTTACGTTTTGCGTATACTTCTAGTTCACATACTTTCAGCTTCCTTTTCAGCTTCGTAATCAGTAGGAACACGTATCGACCAAAGATGGGAAATGAACAGGGAAACTCCAACCTGTCGCCGACAAAGTATCGTTAAAGAACACACGGTAATAGTCGAGACAATAGGGAGTGTTTTCAAGCCCACCGATCTCGATTCCCTTCCCGATCTCGCTCCATTGTCGGGCAATCGAACCGAGCGCGTGGCGCGATCGGGATCGGGAAGATATCGATATCGGAGCCTTTGCAAATATTCTAACAGCGCTGTGACGGTTCCGGGTCTACAACACATTAGTTAGTGTGTGTCTGGTAAATACACCGTTCCACACCCAAAACCGCCACAGCACTATTTATCAGTAACGAGGTTAAAAGAAATTCAGCTTGCGTAATATTTTAATCGCAGATGACCCAATGTTTCGGCACACGACGAACATATATACTCTGTACCGTCTCAACAGGAGGGGTGAATTATTGAAAACGATCGAGTAGATTGTATGCTCGCAAGACCAGTGAAGCATAATAAAAAGCGTGTGCAACATGTACACACGGCAACAGTTATTACGGGCGCCAACTATGGCTGTAAATAAGGTCTTACAATACATACCTTGAACGACAAATCATCACGCCGCGAACATCACACCCATCCGCGAACAGGGAAACGGCGGGGACATCATTAAATATATTTTGAGATCGAAAATTAAGGCATCTCAATAATATGACATTTACTCAACGAAAATCATTGATCTTAACCTTTTAGACCTCAACCGTTAGACCTCAACCTGACCTATTTAACCAAAAACTTGGAAATATGATGTAGTAAAATCAAGCATTATTTATAATGTTGTTCTCCTCTTTTGTACGTCCGGGTGAGGATGACCTCGATACAGATCCTCGATTTCTGCTTTAGTTTCTTTTTCTTCCCCATCACTGATCTTGCTTGCACCGCCAATCGTCTCCACTCCTCTATATCTTTCACTTTCATTCGCCATTCACCTGCCAATCCCTCCAGATCTACACAATCTTCCCAACGCTGCCTAGGTCGTCCTCGTCTTATTCCAAATATGTTTCAAAACTACCCGCTAAGTGGCGCCACCACACTGTATGCCCTCAATAATAATTTGGCGGTCATTTTGGCTGGGTTTGTCCGACTATAAGTGTCAGTCTGCGGGCGGGTTTGTCTGATATGAAGTGTTCGTCTGCGGGAGGTTTGTTCGATTTGAAGTGTAAAGGTAAGTTCAGTCTGCGGGTGGGTTTGTCTGATTTGAAGTGTTCGTCTGCTGGAGGGTTTGTCCGATTTGAAGCATGCGTTTACAAGAGAGTTTGACCGATTTGAGGTGTAAAGGTAAGTTCCGTCTGTGAGCGGGTTTGGCCGATTTTAAGTGCCGAGCTGCGGCGGTTTTGGCCGACTTGAAGTGTCAATCTGCGGGCGGGTTTGGCCGATTTCAGGTCTAAAGCGGTAAGTAATGGAGACAGCTAATAGATGTCACCTACCTGGAGCCGTCCGACGAGCCGGAAACATGTCGGGCACAGACCGCGTAGAGCGAGGCGTTCGTCGGGGGATTACTTGTATGTGGTTGCAGAAACGTCACGCCGATGATGAAATCAGCCTCATCACCTTGTGTCGAGATAAAACACATGTTCGGAACAATATATATATAGTATTCCGAATATCTATATATGTGGATAAAACTCAAATTACGTGACATTTTTGGAGTGAAATTTGATGGAAAAATTTGATAAATCAATCATCTTAATTTGGGAAGTATATGTAACATTGTTCCCTCTGGAAGAAAATAAATGCCAAGCCGAGCTTAATTTGCTTTCACTTGCAAAGAAATAGCCAATGAATATGTAAGCCAAAAATAATATATCCACTCCGTTACCAAACTGCCAAGATGATCCTAAGGCTGATATTCATCTTCTGACTTTACCAGGTCTACACAGAATAAAGCATAACTAGTTTACTTTGAACCAACTCGGGCATATAGGCACATCATTTGTAATGATTTCTATGTAACATATATATATTATATATATATATATACATAGAGAGAGCGAGAAAGGGGGGAGAGAGAGAGAGAGAGAGAGCGCACGCGCGAGAGAGAGAGCGAGCGAGAGAGAGAGAGAGCGAGAGCGAGGAAAGAGGGAGAGAGAGAGAGAGAACAGAGAAGAGAAGAGAGAGAGAGAGAGAGAGAGGAGAGAGAGAGAGAGAGAGAGAGAGAGAGAGAGACAGAGAGAGAGAACGAGAAGAGAAGAGAGAGAGAGAGAGAGAGAGAGAAGAAAGAGAGAGAGACAGAGAGAGAGAGAGAGAGACAGAGAGAAGAGAAGAGAGAGAGAGAGAGAGAGAGAGAGAGAGAGAGAGAGGGGGGAGAGGGAGAGAGAGAGAGAGAGAGAGAGAGAGAGAGAGAGAGAGAGAGAGAGAGAGAGAGAGAGAGAGAGAGAGAGAGAGAGAGAGAGAGAGAGAGAGAGAGACAGAGAGAGAGAGAGAGAGACAGAGACAGAGACAGAGAGAGAGAGAGAGAGAGAGAGAGAAGCAGAGAGAGAGAGAGAGAGAGAGAGAGAGAGAGGACAGAGAGACAGAGAGAGAGAGAGAGAGAGAGAGAGGAGAGAGAGAGAGAGAGAGAGAGAGAGAGAGAGAGAGAGAGAGAGAGAGAGAGAGAGAGAGAGGGAGAGAGAGAGAGAGAGAACAGAGAACAGAGACATAGAGAGAGAGAACAATAATTGGATGTGAAACTAATTATTGTTGTTAACATGTATCCAAGTAACAATGCATTCTGGAATTGTTGCTTTAAATTATTTATCTGATCTATTATTTTAAATGGTACCATTCTTGAAAATCGCACACACGGTACGACAATATGACAACGAAAAGAAGAAGTTAGCCTAGAATCAGTGGTACTGCACCGGACTGAAATAAAATAATAAAAATAATTTAAATTTTACAAATTCCCCCGATGCTCACTTGGATCGTCTTTGAGATAAACTTGCACGCTGTCGATGCGTTCCGTTTGTCCAAGATCGACTCCCATCCATTCGCGTTTGGCTGCCATTTCGATGTGCGCGGAATGGTCACCGTCAACCACCCGCTGATGTTGCATAGCAATGTCCGATGCAAACGTATTCTTATTCAGTGCTACGTTCGTCTGCGCTGCAATTGGGACGAACACGGTGTGAGATTTGATTATCGGTGCCACGTTGGTACCAGGGGCGGATCCAGAGATGGTAGTCTTGGGAGGCCCAAAAACATCTACTGGCGGCCGTCGCAAAATCATATTCATATTCGGTGGTCTGTTCGGAACTTCAGCACGACTGCGCAGTCGCGCTGTCCGATCATGACATTAGAAGACCGGGGGGGTGCTTTTGAAAAATGTTCGCCGCCGCGTCGCCGTAGCTTCAGCTTATTGTAACCTAAACGGGGGCACCTTCCAACGGTCTAAGGGATACGTAACGGGGGCGCATTCAAAAAGGTCTGGGAAAACGCAACATTACAAAGGTCTAAGAGGGCACGTGCTCCCGGCTACCCCTGAATCCGCCTATGATTAAAAACAAGACATCATAAACCCAACAACCAGACAGAAGACGAACAACAAGATAACAATAATCAATATGAGACGTTTGATCCGCGTTGATATATCGGCATCAGAACAACAGACGGACTTATACTGGTCTCTGTCGCCTTCTCAAAATCAACATTAGCACGGTTATTCTAACAAATTAATTAATTCAATATACACAATAACGCATACAAAAACGAGCAATTTGAAAGGACAACTCTTTCCCACATCTGCTAACATAATATGTGCCTAGATGTATCCCGAGGCATCCCTCTTACGTTATTCTAAATACACCACGAAGTTCATAAAGCTGACGGTTGTTACACAGCAGATTATAACAGTACCAACTGCCTTCTTTGGGTCTATAAATGAGGCCATGATACTGTGGATTAATGGATTGGTAAAATTTTCTAGCAATTCCAGCAGAGTGTGCGAAGTTCACAAAACGTATCTTCACCCATACTGAGAAGAGATTAATATATCACAAGAAGTATTGTACAACATGAATTACCGCTCTGAAAGCTTTCTTCTGGAAATAAAAAGTTTCATGTTTCAGTTTGAGCTTCAGGGAATATGACAACAATAACTCCAGCTCTAACCCACATCATGTTGGATTGTCACGGTGAAATGGAAATGATCCTGACGCCGTAACTAAAACATGCGGTCTCGTTGTTATGGCAATGTTGATTCGCAGTCATTTGGACTCAGCGACCGCTGGTGTATTCTTGCGTATGTTACATAAATAAATATATTATTCATACTATGTGTCGTGGACCACGGAAGGTTTGGCCAGGTGTCGCACACTAATGCAACGACCTCGTTAATGAAAACCCCAATGATGTGTCTGGGTCAGCTCGACGAAGCAACTAAGCCAACCAGTGATCGCTTTGGACGACACCAATATACAGCTGTACGTCGAATGCATTCTGTCTGCCTTGGTTCGTTCAGTCTTACGTTACACCGACCAACCAACATTGCCATTTTGCATTGCCAACTGGTCAACGTTGCGAACAACATAGTGTCGTAACTAATGATAATAATCAAACAAAATTCCCAAGGTCTAGGGGGGCACGTGCCCCCAGGCCTCCTGGATCCACCTATACCTGGACATTCACTGTGTGAGACAGGAATAGTTCTTTCGCCAGGTAAGACGACTCCGACAACCAAACTGCCGCGGAACAAACCAAGGAAAAGGTGCTAAACAACTACAAAACAGCGAACAGGAGGAAGCAATGAGATGACCACAACACCACCAGTCTCGGCACCAGTCGTCTATAGCGTCAAGCAATCACCTTCAACTGCACTATCGTCTCCAGTAGGACTTCAGCTAGAGACCCGTTGTCCCGTTATTGGAACGGCGTTTTGGAAAAATCGCAACGGGTTTTCTCTTTTATAAATAACGGGTTTTGGTCTTTGGTTAACGTTATTTTTATTTTTCGGATACCGTGGTCGGTTATTGAAGTTTGAGTATTTTGCGAGCCTCACAGGGCGTGTAGTTAGTTGAAGGTTTTTCGAAGAGTCTGAGCCCCTGAATATTCAACATGTTCCGATGCACATGACCAATGCATGTATAACGGGGGTTTTCAATAGCAGAACGGGTAAATAAAAAATGAAAACGGGTTAATTGGAAAGTTTCGTAATCCTGGCTATGGAACTCGTCTCCACTCCTCCGCTTGCACTAACCCTATTTCCCCGCTAACAATAATATTATTGATGGGTCTAAGACTCTAGGTGGACCATGGATCTCCATCACCGTGAGGCAACGACCTCTACGTCTGGCAGGGCATGTGAGACACCGCGGCGACATTGTTGCTAACCGAGTTTTCCTTGGAAATCCGGGGGCACTCGGAGAAGATGTCGCCCGAATGCAACACTGAGAGACACTACTGAGAGGGACACCGGTCTCAGAGGGACTCGTCTGGCAGCCACAATGGCAGACACTATTGAGAGGTACACCGGTCTCAGGGGGACTTGTCTGGCTGCCACAATGTCAGACATCATCGAGAAGGACACCTGTCTCAGGGGACTTGTCTGGCTGCCACAATGTCAGACACCATTGAGAGGGACATCGGCCTCAGTGGGACTTGTCTGGCTGCCACAATGTCAGACACCATTGAGAGGGACACCGGCCTCGATGGGACTTGTCTGGCTGCCACAGTGTCAGACAGATAGCAACGTAAGTAACTCACCATGCACCGCGTTAAATGGATGACATAATCAAGCAAATAAGTATGCAAGTAAGCAAGTAAGTAAGTAAGTAAAAAAGCAAGTAATTAAATAAGCAAGCAGTTAAGCAAGCGGGTAATTGTAAGTGGTTAAGCAAGCCACCAAGCAGGCAAGCGAATAAGTAAGTTGGCAAAAAAGTGAGTGTAAGCCTGAATCTATGCAAACTACCGGGGGCAGGAGACCCACTTCGCTATCATCGTGGCCATCGCCTTTGTGTTCTACTCCTATCGTCACTCCATCCCAACCAGTTGCTCTACTCCAGACTTGCAAACTAGTATGAGAAACAATCGTCTTGAGTTGCCAAACCCACCCGCAGTTAAGTTGGTTATTTTATGTGAAAAGCGGACGGTTGTCCCCCAAATCCAACGCGCACCGATGGTATTTTGATTCAGATGATAACCATGACGATGTGGTCCTGAAGATGATTTTGCAACACAAAACCACTGTAGGCATAGACCTGTGCTTCTCAACAGTGTGCCGCGACAGCTTCCCAAGTGTGCCGCGGCATCTCTGATAATTAAAATAAAAAGTATGAATGCGTGAGTGTGTGTGTGTGCGTGCGTGCGCGCGTGCGTGTATGTTGCGTGTGTGTGTTTGAGCACGGGAGAGTTCGTGTGACTGTGCGTGCATGAATTCTGGGTATGCAGTATTTGGGGAAACGAGACACCCCTTTTCCACCCGTGCACAAAGAAACACGCACAAACACACACAAACACACACGCATGCACACACACACACACACACACACACACACACACACACACACACACACACACACACACACACAATGAGGACGAACCTGATGTTGCCAGTGCTAGTGAGGTCACCAGCAGGACTGTGCCCGCGAGCCGGAATAAAGCCATATGTAACGTCTATCGACAACGAGATCGTTCGGACAGTCATTCAACGACGGTCCACATATTTGACGTATATGTTGTCTCAACACCCGATGCCAGTACTTTATGCGTATTCTAGTTCTCTGGTACACGGAGAAGGTCGTTGGCGTTCTCAAAAGGCAGGATACTCTGCATATGCAGAGGAAAGTGTGTCGCAGTAATGTCATTGACTCGCTATTTGAACGAATACTCAGATGTTGTTGACAACGAAAATACAGTCGCTTATTTTGCTATTAAATATGTATTATCAAAACGTTATCGGCAATAAATCGCTCTGCCATACCAGGACTGACCGGTATGTGTAAGTTGTACATGTTTGGGCAACTAGATATTTTTATGGTCAGTCCAAGCACTGTCCAACCTGCAGTCGGCAACAATTGGATACAGATAGTGTATGCATGTGCCCCGATCTCAACCCCTTTCCCGATGCCAGGGCGTTTTAACATACAAAATGGGGGAGAAATGCTCCCCCAGTCCTTTCTCTTGTCCCCCAGTCAGGCCAAATTTACCTACCCATCAAATACCTTATCAAACGTTATTAGCCCATTGTACTCTGTACTCATCATTATAGATTTGGAATTTTGTTTTGAACATTTAAAAAACATACAATGGGCAGCATTATCCATAAATGGCAAATTCGTGACATGGCACATTCAATGGTAAAAGGCAAACTTTCTTGTTGTTGTTTTAATAAAAAGGCAACTAGTTTGATCATAGTCCGTAACTGGAAACAGGTCAATTGCGTTCTATTAATTAGCTGTAGATTTCTACAAAATGTTTTGCTAAGGGAGTTAAAAGGGCTGGGGAAAATGGCAGTACTGACGACAATGCCTCTAATTTGGATGTTAGATGTCCTCTTCTGGGGAACAAGTGCGGCTAGGGGGACATAACCTCGCGGGGTCTGAATAATTAATTCTGTTTTGATTGGATGGTCTCGCATGGCCGCTTCTCGCCTTCGTGAACCGTGTGCGATAAACGGTGGCGCCACACCACGGAGTCTGGGAAATGGACGTTAAACCGTATGGTTCTCCCTTACCCCCACAGGTGGCGGGACTAATGTTTAACGTAATATCGATACGCTACCCTTTTTTCGCCCAACACAAAAACAAACTGACAAGGACAGTGATTTGTGGTAAGGTCATAAACTCTATTGTGTTTCATGGTAGGTAACCATCAATGCCAGCTAATTTGTATTATCCTGTCAAATATGTGCACTATGGCTATGCCTGTGGCAGTGATTTTATTTTAACAAGATTGCCATCCAGAGAATTAACTCTAGATGGCAGGTGGACAAGGAAGCCCTTTGGCTTATCGAGAGTCCAACCCTTTTATCTACATATATCCAGCCCTTCTGAGGTATGTGTCGATTTTATTTTAAAACATATTCACACTACTAGCACCCACACAATCATCAGATAATCTGTTCCATTCATTCACAGTCCTTTGTGAAAATGAGAACTTTCTCACGTCTAATCTACACTGCTCCTTTACTAATGTAACTTTATGTCCTCTAGTCTTTCTATCTTTCTTAACTGAAAAAAACATATTTCTATCAATATTTTCATAACCATTCAATATTTTAAACACTTCTATCTGATCTCCTCTCAATCTCCTGGTCTCTAGTGTTGTTAAACCACATTCTTTTAGGCGTTTTTCATAACTAAGATCCCTCAGTTTTGGTATCATTTTAGTCGCTCTCCTCTGTACTCTTTCTAACATATCTATGTCCTTCTTGCGGTATGGCCTCCACGCTTGTATACAATATTCTAAATGAGGCCTAACTATTGTTTTGTACAGTGGTATTATTAGTTCTTTTTCTTTATATGCTATATTTCGCCTAATCAATCCAAGGATTTGATTTCCCTTTGAAGCTGCAATTCCACACTGCTCTGAAACCTTCATGTCAGCACTAATTGTCAGCCCTAAGTCTTTTTCTTTTACAGTAGTACTTAGTACAGTTCTCCCCATTGTATATTCTACATATTCATTCCCATGTCCTGTGTGAAGGCATTTACATTTCCCAAAATTGAACAACATTTGCCACTTTTCAGACCATTTGATCAACCTGTCAAGATCATCTTGTAAATGCTGTCTATCCCCATCACTTTTAATCTTTCTAAATACTTTTGTATCATCTGCAAATTTCAACACCTTGCTAGCTATATCATCGTCCAAATCGTTTATATATATTAAGAATAATATAGGTCCCAGTACTGATCCCTGTGGAACCCCACTCAAAACTGATTTCCAGTTTGAAGCCTCCCCATCAACAACTACCCGTTGTCTTCTGTCAATCAGCCATTTTTCTATCCAGTTAATTATACCATTTCCTATGCCATGGGCTTTTAGTTTAAGCAGTAATCTCTGATGTGGCACTTTGTCGAAAGCTTTTTGAAAATCTAAGTAGATGATATCTACTGGTGATCCATCATCTACCCACTTAGTGATATCTTCCAAAAAACATAACATATTTGTTAAGCATGACCTCGCTTTTAGAAACCCATGTTGAGATGGGTTTATCAAGTTATGTTTAACAAGAAAATCCACCATGTGATCTTTAATTAGTCTTTCTAATAATTTACAAATCACCGATGTTAAACTAACTGGTCTATGATTATTTGACTTGTTTCTCGAACCTTTTTTAAATAATGGTATAATGTTTGCTTCTTTCCATTCTAAAGGAACCACTCCCTCTTCTAATGACAAGTTGAAAACTGTTGCAAGCGGTATGCTAATTTGTTCTACAATTTCCAATAGTAGTTTGGGTGGAATACCATCCACTCCAGGTGATTTATTTTCCTTCATAGCCCTAATTTTCTTAGCTACCATTTCTGGGGTTACAATTAACTGTCTTAAATAGTCTGATTCTGCCCCCTTGAACTTAGCCTCTGGTACTGGCAGTGAACTAGTGTCTTCTCTGGTAAACACTGAACTAAAATACTCATTTAGGTCTTCTGCCATTAAGAATCATTCTGATATTATATTTCCAGCACTATCTTCTAGAGGACCGACCTTATCCTGAACTTTCTGTTTGCTTCAAACATACGCATAAAAACTCTTGCTGTCAAATTAAGTGCATAGTCGATAAATTAGTACCTTTCAAAAAACAAGGGAAACGGTCTAAAAAGAAACACTTATCGAAAGAAGCCATTAGAAAAATTAAGTATAAACAAATGATGTGGAAGTCATATAGATGTACTGGAAATGATGAAGACTACAACATTTATAAAGAAGCACTTAATCAAGCTACAGCTGAAATTTTAAATTCAAAGAGAAGCTATGAAAAAAAATTAGCTAGTAATATAAAACATGACAGTAAGAGTTTTTATGCGTATATTCGAAGCAAACAGAAAGTTCAGGATAAGGTCGGTCCTCTAGAAGATAGTGCTGGAAATACAATATCACAGGGATTCTTAATGGCAGAAGACCTGAATGAGTATTTTAGTTCAGTGTTTACCATGGAAGATATTAGTTCACTGCCAGTACCAGAGGCTAAGTTCAAGGGGCAGATTCAGACTATTTAGGACAGTTAGTTGTAACCTCGGAAATGGTAGCTAAGAAAATAAGGGCTATGAAGGATAATAAATCACCTGGAGTGACGGGATTCCGCCCAAACTACTATTGGAAATTGTAGAACAAATTAGCATACCGCTTGCAACAGTTTTCAATTTGTCATTAGAAGAGGGAGTGGTTCCTTTAGAATGGAAAGAGGCAAACATTATACCGTTATTTAAAAAAGGTTCGAGAAACAAGTCAGAGAACTATAGACCAGTGAGTTTAACATCAGTGATTTGCAAATTAATAGAAAGACTAATTAAAGATCACATGGTGGATTTTCTTGTTAAACATAACTTGATAAACCCATCTCAACATGGGTTTTTAAAAGCGAGTCATGCTTAACAAATATGTTATGTTTTTTGGAAGACATCACTAGGTGGGTAGATGAGGGATCACCAGTAGATATCATCTATTTAGATTTTCAAAAAGCTTTCGACAAAGTACCACATCAAAGATTACTCCTTAAGCTAAAGGCCCATGGCATAGGAAATGGTATAATAAACTGGATAGAAAAATGGCTGAATGACAAAAGACAACGTGTAGTAGTTGATGGGAGGCTTCAAACTGGAAATCGGTATTGAGTGGGGTACCACAGGGATCAGTACTAGGACCTATATTATTCTTAATATATATCAACGATTTGGGCGATGATATAACAAGCAAGGTGTTAAAATTTGCGGATGATACAAAAGTGTTTAGAAGGATTAAAAGTGATGGAGACAGACAGCATTTACAAGATGATCTTGACAGGTTGATCAAATGGTCTGAAAAGTGGCAAATGTTGTTCAATTTTGGGAAATGTAAATGCCTTCACACAGGACATGGGAACGAATATGTAGAATATACAATGGGGAGAACTGTACTAAGTACTACTGTAAAAGAAAAAGACTTAGGGCTGACAATTAGTGCTGACATGAAGGTTTCAGAGCAGTGTGGAATTGCAGCTTCAAAGAGAAATCAAATCCTTGGATTGATTAGGCGAAATATAGCATATAAAGAAAAAGAACTAATAATACCGCTGTACGAAACAATAGTTAGGCCTCATTTAGAATATTGTATACAAGCGTGGAGGCCATACCGCAAGAAGGACATAGATATGCTAGAAAGAGTACAGAGGAGAGCGACTAAAATGATACCAAAACTGAGGGATCTTAGTTATGAAAAACGCCTAAAAGAATGTGGTTTAACAACACTAGAGACCAGGAGATTGAGAGGAGATCAGATAGAAGTGTTTAAAATATTGAATGGTTATGAAAATATTGATAGAAATATGTTTTTTTCAGTTAAGAAAGATAGAAAGACTAGAGGACACGAAGTTACATTAGTAAAGGAACAGTGTAGATTAGACGTAAGAAAGTTTTCATTTTCACAAAGGACTGTGAATGTATGGAACAGATTATCTGATGATTGTGTGGGTGCTAGTAGTGTGAATATGTTTAAAAATTAAATCGACACATACCTCAGAAGGGCTGGATATATGTAGATAAAAGGGTTGGACTCTCGATAAGCCAAAGGGCTTCCTTGTCCACCTGCCATCTAGAGTTAATTCTCTGGATGGCAATCTTGTTAAATCTTGTTAAATATTCATATCTAGTTTCATGTTCCTTGTTGCCCTTTTCCTTTTCTTCAGTTTCAGTCGAAACTTGGCTCGGACTGGCACGTGGTCGGAATCGCAGTCTGCCCCGGGAAAGGTCTTTGCCACCAGTAGGGCATTTCTAAATCTTTTACTGACCAGGATATAATCAATTTGGTTCCGTGTACGGTCTCCTGGACTTTTCCAAGTCCAAAGTCTTCTTGGGTGTTGTTGGAACCAGATGTTTCCTACAATCATGTCATGAGATTTTGCCCACTCTATTAGTTTATCTCCTCTCTCATTTCTGCTCCCCAGGCCATATGGTCCAACTATGTCTTCGCATCTTTCCCCACCAACTTTAGCATTAAAGTCTCCCATAACTATTACAATCTCCTGTGATTTGCAATGTGATTTTCCTAATTCAAGATCATTATAAAATGTCCCGTGCTCTTCATCAGATTTGTCTGTGGTTGGTGCGTACGCTTGTATGATGTTAATGTTAAATGGTTTGCCACTGATTTTCATCAAGAGGATGCGATCCGATATGGTCCAGTATCCTAGTAAGCATTTTGCTCTTTCTTCATCCAACAGAATTCCAACTCCTCTTTCATGTTTATCGCCTCCTGAGTAAATTACTGTGTTATAATCTGATGTCACCAATCCTGCCCCTGTCCATCTAACTTCACACATTCCCATTATATTTATCCTCAGTCTTGTCGCTTCTTGTTTGATGTTTTCTAGTTTTCCTTTCTGATATAGAGTTCTTATATTCCATGTAGCAATATTCAAAATCTTTCTGTTGCACACAGTAGCTGGATGACGATCTGGTGTCATCTGTCGCACATGACTATCCCTACTGAGCGAGGTGGTCCTGTCAGAACTGCCAGAACAACCGTTCACGCAGTTAACGTTATCTTCTGTGGTTTTGTGGGTCATGGTTATCTTGGGAAAGATACAGCAGTGGTTTCCCATTGCCTTCTGCCGGTTTTTGATTTGGTTTACTCCAAAGAACAGTAGCTCGTACTGAGCTGTGCTCGCCGTCGTTGACACTGCCAAATACTGGGGCTTTGGACTGTGTCTACTGTTAATACCTATATTGTACTTTGCCTACACTCCAGTATTGATAATAGACCTCGATTCCAAATGCGTGCATGGATCTATTCACGGTTTCCATAACATTTGAAATCTCAATATTCCCATACCGTATGACGGAGATTAGCCAATACATGCGAACAAAATTAATATGCTATTAACTGAGGTTTTTAATTGTGTAGCCGACAGACGTCATCTCACTACGTCACCTAACAATCAACATTTACCAAGAATAAAAAAGTACCGCGAAAGCACGGACGTCCGTGGTGAAAGCGATGACGTATATGCAGATAGTTGCAATATAATAATAATTATGACAAACTTCTATAGCACCTAAATCCCCAGGAATCTGAGCTCAGAGGCGCAACATACAAAAATCATTGGGCAAAATCGTTAACGGGGACAACCAAGAGTCGTCATTAGAGCAAGGGACCGCCGAAGGTTAGGGTGGGAATGCAATTTCAAATAAATAATTCTAGTTTTTTACGGAAGGTATTTATAGTCTCAGATGATTTTAAAGCGATAGGGAGTTGATTCCAGATTGTGGGTTCAGCTACAGAAAAAGCACGTTTGCCGATATTAAGCTTTGTTTTCGGAACAAAAAGTCATTGTGAAACAGATGATCTGAGATTCCTGGGGATATCAGAAAAACGAAGGAGACTAAACAAATAGGATGGGTGTTGCATAGAAAGGGTACAATATGTGATAGTAGCTAATTTGAATTGTATTCGATATGTAACTGGAAGCCAATGCAACTGTCTAAGTAGGGGCAGAGATGGTGAGAAACGAGGTGCTTTTAGTACTACACGTGCTAAACAAGTCTGTACACGTTGGAGTTTAGCTAAGTACTTTTTAGCAATATCGTTTAGGAGAGAGTTGCAGTAGTCAAGGCGACTGCTGATTAGATATACTGATATTGTTTTAGCAGTAGATAAAAACCAATGATGCAGAATTCGGCGGAAATCACGTATATGGTAGAAACAGGATTTACATACTTGAGAAATGTTCTGCTTAAAGCTGAAATCACTGTCAAAGATAACACCTAGATTACGAACAGTATATGATGCAATTTAACTGGAAAGTAGTTAACAACCTTGTTTCGTTATTGTTTGTGCCAATAATAATTAGATCAGTTTTATCTGGATTTAGTTTCAATTTACTTGCTTCCATCCACAGCAAGATGTCATTGTGACAGTCATTTAAAGTTGATAGTGTGTCAGTTAGTGAAAGTGATATATACACCTGTGTGTCATCAGCATACAAATGATGATTTATATTATGATTAGTTATGACTCGACTAAGGGATGTAGTGTTTAAGCTAAACAGAACAGGGCCAAGGACAGAACCTTGTGGGACACCAAATGGAAGATGTTCTGGACAAGACAGTGAGCCAGACATGTTAATGCTTTGGTATCGGTCTGAAAAATATGAACTAAATCACTGAAGAGCCATGCCAGATATACCAAAATGTCTATTAAGGCGATGTAAAAGAATGTCGTTATCTATTGTATCAAAAGCAGCTGATAGATCTAGTAAGGTGAGAACAGCCAATTTGCTATTATCCGTATTGCATACAATGTCATTGTGTATTTTAAGAAGAGCTGTCTCAGTTGAATGAAATCGCTTATATGCAGATTGTAGATCATTTGATAAATGCTGTGAATAAATGTGTTCATGGAGTCGATTTGCAACAACCCTCTCCAATACTTTCGACATAAATTTGAGATAGGACAATAATTGTTAAAGTCATTTTTGCACAGACTTTGTTTTTTAATAAGAGGATTAAAAAGAGCTTGCTTGAATTCGTGTGGAACAACACCATCCTGCATTGACATATTTATAATATTTGTAATAGGATAAACCAGTTGATTAATCCAACTCTAGTAGAAATGTTGGAAAAGGGTCAAGACCACACGATTTGTTTCGACACTTTTGTATGGTAGTGCGAACTTCACTTGTAGTTGCAGGTATAAAACATTGCAGTGTGTTATCAACAATCCGCTGTTCAGTAAACTTGTAATCAACATCATTAATAACAAAAACGTGATTCAATGTAAGCAATCTTATCCGTGAAATATTTTGAAAACATGCTGCATAATGTATCCAATGTAGAGGTATCAGGCAATAATTTTGGTTTCTCCCGATGAAGGACACTTGATGGTTTTCCACATTTGGCAAGGTTTTTCAAAATATTTTTATATTAAATTTGTATAATAGTCTGATTTTGCTTTTGACATCATGTGGTTGCACAGATGTAACTGCTTAATATAGCGGAACCGATCAAGGGATGAACGGGTACGTCGCCAAATTCTTTCAAGATATCGACTGCAACGTTTTGCTTGTACTATGTCTAGTGACATCCATGGTGACGGTGGATGAACTTTTACTTTTTGTTTGTTTGGGGGCATGTTTATGAAGAAGATTACTTAGTGTAACGTAGTACTAGTTTACTCGCTCACACAGTGTAGTTTTGGGATGAATTAAGAGATCTGAATTTGCAAGGTCCTCACGAAGAATGTCTATATTAATGTCATGTATTGGTCGGAAAGTAATAAATTGTTGTGCTGGTCTGGACTTGACTCTGAGACGCAGATCAATAATTACAGTATGAAGATCTGATAATCCATCAGTAATAGATACCGCCTTGATGTTATTGCAGTTTTACCTAGTGATAAACAAGTCGAGCTAATGCCCATGGATATGAGTAGGGAATGTGACATGCTGTTGTAAGTCAAATGTTTGAAGTGCATCCATGAATAACCTAGTATTAAGGATAGGTAAATCAACATGGATATTGAAATCACCTAGAATATATAATTCTTCATATAATTGTAATGTTGTTACAAGAAAATCTTGAAATTCATCAAAAAAATGTACTTGTGTTTCCAGGAGGACGATATATGCAAATAAAATTAGCAAACACAGATGAACCTTTTATAAGAATACATAATGCCTCGAAGCTGTGGTATACAGGTGAATGAAGGATTTCTACCTTGAACATATCAGAAACTAGAAATGCGACACCATCACCCCTACCTGACTGGCGTGGATGATGGTGTAGAGAAAAGCCAGGAGGAGTGATGTCAGCAAGACAGGAGACACTATCATTTTTTGTCAACCATGTCTCGGTCATTGCTAAAATATAAATATGTTTTGATGCTATTAAATCATTTGTGACGAACAGATCTAAGATTGGTAGTCGCACAGGGTATATTATGAAAAGTTTTTGGTCCAGGATTAATTGGGAGACATCACCTGCCAGAAGGAGAATAATAGATAGTTTAAAAGATGGATTACAACCTGATTTTGTCACTAAGTTTGTGTGCGTACATAGACCAAGACAAGAAATATGTAAAGCAAGGGTTTTGGCAAAACTGATCTGTGCCCTGTGGCTGTGCGTTACAATTTGTGTTGCACAGCGTCTAAAACTTACACAAACTGTTCAGCGCATCGTTGATGATTACGACATATCGCGACAACAAATACGGACAACGACTGTAATTTGTGCGTTGATAAACGGCACAGACTGTTCTTGTCCCGAGTTCATGTCGTTCCTCTGAATTGATCTCGCACAATTCTTAGCGTTATTTGTTATTCCCGATAGAGTCCGCCACTGCGTTGTTTGTAGACGGGCAACAATGTCGGCGTAGCGACGTTTTTTCATAAATTAAAAGTCTAAAACTTAGCTAAGACGCATAAATATTAGAAATCGTGTAATATAGCCACAAATGAGTATTCAATTATAGCGTGAGTTTTACGGAACTGGTTAACGCTTACGCGGTAGTTACGGCTCGGAGCGTATGCCGCAGCCGGTGGCGGTGATGCGCGGCATATGCCGTTCGCAGCCGTCGTGTCGACGTCCTCAACACCGATATTATTTATTTTGCTTGTATGGTAGATTTCTGATCTTTTTTCCAATTCGGTTTATAGCTAAACATCTTTGTATATCAATATCGATTCAGTAGGCCCAAAATACCGGTCCGGTGGGCATCAATTTGCGTTGTTACATCGCTCTTTTCACGCGCGTTGCGCACTAACCTATGGCCGCAGCGGAGCATGCAGTCTGACACAAACGCTATTTGGGCCTAAAAGGTGGCGTAGAACGCAATATTTTATACGTATTTTATGACATCACATGCCTGCAAGTATGTTAAATGGTGGAGAGAACACAATGAGATATAAAATGTAGACAAATATTTAGGCCTAGTAATAATACTATAACGGTGACATCGAGGTGTACTTGGTTTCTACACAACTTCTTTAACACCAGTCCCATCCAAAGCTACAGGCTCCAGGTAGCATGTGAACTAGGAAGCTTTAGGCATTCGAAAGGCCATCGATTTTCACCTACATATAACCCGCCCCTATCAGATATTTATCGATTCAGTTTTTAAACATGTTTGCACTGCTGGATCCATTTAAAATATCATATTTGTTTACTGATATATATGTAATTTGTGAAGATTTGGCTACGCCTAGCGGAAAAGAAATGTTACAATCTTGTTATGTTGGAAATAACATATTTATGTTAATAATTAATCTTGTTTTGCATTAAAAGAAAAGATAGACGGACAATGTATAATTATCATCACAATGAATAGGGTGAATTGCTAGCAGTTTTTTTACCATGGATATGTTTCAATTATAAAGCTAATGATACCACTATGAAACACTTAGATATTTATTTTGATAGTTATTAATATTATGATACCAACATATGAGCGCATAAGGAAACGACATTCCTGTGTTTCAACTTGGAGCTGGATTAATCCTGGCGATTCCTTGATGCATAGATTTAATTTCCACCATAGTGGCAGGAGAATGAATGCCCTCATAGTGTTGTCTACAAATAGCAGTGATTGTAAACTCAGAGATACATAGTCGTACGTTGTATGTTGACTCGACATTGGTTTGTTTAAGAAATTAACACAGAGGAAATTTAACTTATACAAGTCAAAACAAAGTGTCTATGATTTAATAGTGTTACAGCATATCATAGTCCTGTTGTTTCCGTAGTGGTCCGCGACGCGCTATGACTTGGTCAGAGCATATAGTGTCGTACCTGCTTTGGTGGCCATGCCCCTGCTATCAGCACACTTAACAAAAAACCCTGTAGGGAGATCACCGCCAGGGCAATAAATAAAATGTTACCAAAAGCAGATACACCAAATGCCTACATCTTGGTCAACGACCTAGAGGGAGTCATTATCAATACCAATGAGAACATTATTTATCTGTATATTCATCCCACAACACGTCGTCCGTCTAAACAGTGTGGAATATATTAAGAACAACATCTAGATGTGGGGCTATCCTATATTTTAGAGCAAAACAAATTATGTTCATTTGTTTTACACTGCAGATTGGGAAAACGTTCAAGACAACGTGAACTCAATCGTTTTACGTTTGAACGTAAAACGTACAAAAACAAAGATTACGCTACCATTGTTCAAGCAACAGCGTGCGATTCCGCACAGATGCCAGCCTGTTCCTGTGGTAACGTTATATAACACGCATTTTCAAACTGTACTTCTTTTCACGCCTGATGATTAAGACAAAATTGCATTCTGTAATTTAACTTTACAGCGTTGTTTTGCAGCATCCGGAAAAGGACGCCGGTGAAACCGGAAGTGACGTGAAATGACCTCGTTTGCAAGGAAGGTGTTGCTAAGCAAACGCACTGCGGACCCGGAGTTGAGGTAACATCACGACATCCGGCGTGGGTCGGACGCCCACATCAAGCGAGATCCCTCGCGGGATAAGGGAACACACTACGACGTTCCATTTGCCTGCAAGATACTATGACACGCTCGTCACAACCCAGCCAACCAGAGGTGAGCGTTGTCGTGGCTCTGGGGTCGCTCACTTCATGTCTAAGCCAAGTGTCTAGTGACAATCAAAGTATTTCAGTTATACATGAAAGTGCTGTATGCCTCCTCGCAAGAATCTACCAGTCTGTAAAATCACGATGGATCTAGCGTTATTCTCAAAGTCGGTCATCCGGGCGTTCGTCGTTATTTATACCCTTCGTCGTCGCTAGCGATGGTTACGTGATTGTGTTTCCCGCGACTTTGTCGTAATGTACACCCTTTGTCTCCGCTGGCGCTGATTCGAGTACGTGGTTGTGACAACATGCCGACTTAGAGAACGATGTTTTCCTGAAAATAAATCATCAATTGCTGCACAATTTTGTTAATTCAAAGACTGCCGAATTCTGCCGTTGTCGTAAACAGTAGGGCAATCGGTTACTTCGTGGTGTTGTCGGATGACGCAATCTTCTTCTTCTATCCCTATATTCATCCTTTGCGGGATGGGTCCACATCGTCTCGTCCATTCCGCCCTCTCGACACCTCGTATACACCCGCCCTCGTCTTCTGCGGGGTTCTTCCCCTGTCAGCTGTTGACACCGGCCTTTCGACAAATCAATTCACACTGTCTTTCTGTCTTAATGCTGTGCACCATCTTCTCCTTCTAACCACCTCTTGTTGTCTTGCTCTTTTTGTCAGTCTTTCCTCACTCGTTCTCCGCACATGTCCTGCCCGTTTCAGTCTACTTCCAACTTCTTCCATTTTATGTGTTTCTGGTTCTACCACAAGACAAGCATACACATTGACAACTAAATGGAAAGATCGTATAAGCCAGGGTTATTACAACACAGGTGTCTTGCATTGTGTTGTAGTATGATAAATAAAAAATTCGTGACATAACAGATAATGGATGTCTTCTTTGTAGGTGAAGGAGGTACCAAAACGATGTAAATTATGCAAGGATGGGAAATGCAAATGTGGCAACTCTGAGAATGTAAGCCAGTGGTATTCATTGCTGGTGTCTTAATGTTTGATTAGTTATGGCCGACACTACATGCCGATCAACACTGGCGCTTCGTGTCACGTGGTGTTCGCCAATGTGTGTGTTCATTCGTTCGCATTTACCCTTCCTTAGTAATACGTACACGACACAATACCAACGACAACCACACGTGTGTAATTATGTGAAAACAATATTAGTTACGTAAGTATCATTTCATAATAAAACAAACGCACAGCCTCTGCGGGTGTGTTACTTAAATGCAACTTAACAATTGTCATATCCTAAAATCGTATCAGGCATCTCATGTACAGGCTACTTTGTATGCCGCAGTAGTTATCCGAGGACAAAGCAAAAGTATTACAGTCCTTCTTATGCGTGAATATTTCAGAAATGGTTAGGAATGTGCATGCATGTGTACGAGATCACTGGATGTCCTGATTGAAGAGATTCGCTCTATGTTGCAGCCCTCGCCTAATCGCGGCAAGCATGTGAAGCGGCTCGGTAGGTGATGTACACGAGATAGTCTTACGAAAATGCGTTTGTGGTAAACTCAGACTGCCACTGGACTTAACAGAAGCCTATCACCTCCACTTCCTTGTCTGGATAGCATTGTTTTAATAATGTGGTAACGGAACTTCCTATGAAGCAACTACATAGGGCTAAATGCATGGTTTGTTTACATGCATATGGCTTGTTTAACATTTTAAATGTTTATGTATATGATTCTGGTTTCACTTCAAAAGCAATTTAAACGTATGTTCGTCGTCGCAGTCTTTCCATCTTCGAACAAAATGCCTTTGAATTTTTTAGTATAACTTTTTAAAGCTCATTCTAACAGTTGATATAACGGCGCGATCTGACCTTATTGTTTTCGTGTTAAGTTCCAGAATGACCAACTCTTCAGAAAGCAGGAACCCCTCTGCGCCAGACTGACGTGTCGGGCTATTGGCGCAGCTAACAACGTCGCCATTGCAGCAAAAAAGCCGTACAGCGAAGAGGTGGCACCTGACGGTAGACTACAGGAAACTCCAGTATGACGTCACCTCTGATTATGCCACCGTCGACTGTTGACAACGAAGTCGACGATTTGCGCAACACGGCCTTCCTATTGTCACCATCGTCGTCAAACGACCTCGACGACAAAACGAACGAGACAGACTTATTGTCGTCGACGGATGTGTTGGTGATGTCCACCATGAAGCACGCGATCAGTGAGTCTTCTCCGCGCCCTGCCGATGTGGCGGCGACCCCGTTCTACACCAAACACATCGACGACCTTATTTCGACCTTCAACAGTGGTGTCGCCGACCTGGTGACTATGTTCAGTAGCAGCCCCTACTTGGACGTCGTGCTGACGGACGATGGCTGTGACGGTCTGCCCAGTACAGTCCGGGTGACCGCCGACGGTCAGATCGTCGCGGCTCCCCCACGGCGTCGGGCCCTCTTCGTCCACGGCTACGCCCGACTCCTGCACAACCCGACCGTGCGGTCGAGTAAGCGCCAGCCTCTGCCCCTGTACACCACCTCCACAGACCGCCTGGGACACGTCGACGTGTGGATGTCTGCCCGGACACACTCCCTGCTACGGATAGACGACCGTAGCGGAGTCCCTCTCGCCGACAGCGACGGCGTGCCCCTCGCCGACCACGGCGGGGTGTCACTAGCCGACTGCTGCGTCGTGTGCACGGACCAGCACGGCCTGCCCAAGTTCTTCCTCGCCAGTGGACGCGTACAGCGAACCCTACACGACACTCACGTCAGGTAGGTAGTGATATACACCGTCAGCACCTACAGAGTGGCCGCCAAGACCTTCCGTTCGGGTACAGTTAGATGTCCCGCTAAAACGCAGCTGATGAATACGTGATAGCATACATTATACACAGCATTTGAATTGTCAGGTTTGGAAGTATGAATTTCAATATTTGCTGAAGAGATAGCGCCCACATGGGTTAATAGTTGCCTGCAGACTGAGAAGTTGACAGTCTCGAACTCCCAGACCGGCATGTGTTGTCATATCACATACTTATTGCGTCGCCTGAACACATCAAGACGGTCTGTATTGATCTGCTAGGCAGCCATAGTGTGTAAGCTTGCATACTTATATTCGTTCTATTTTTGCAATCGTGTTTTTCGTATGTTGCTAGCTCACTGATTAGTTAATGTCATGACGGTGAGACATACTTGACCTTTGTTTTGCTTGAAGGTGTATCTTACTACAACATCAGCGAAATCTCGCGAGAGTTGGCGCGACGGACGTGAGTGCCGCTACGTTCAGCTGTGACATCACCCGCGACGTGACAGTGGTGAGATCGATGGCCGCCCTACGCTGGGAGGAATGGCCGAGCGAGGCGCAAGCATGGATCTACCGACGGCGTATCTCAAAGTGGCCAACGAAGGAGATCGTCCAGGAAGTGTCAAGTCAACCGGTCTATTTGGTTCCTGTGTCGGCAGAAGACAGTTGCAAGTCGTGGTCGTTCTGTTTCGCGAGCGCCGAGCGCGCCCTTCTCAGACACGTGACCGACGTTCAAAGGTTCGTTTTGTACGCGCTGCAACAACTACTTCCGGTTCGCGGCGCATCCGCGGACGTGTTGAGCGTGGAGGCGATGAGGACGGCATTCCTGTGGGCCCTGGAGGAGAGGGAGACGGCATGGTGGGCGCCGGGGGAGTTGGCCCGGTGTGTACGGGACGTGCTGCGGAGAATGCTTACGGCCGTGGACGAGGGCACGTTGTGTCACTACTTCATTCCGCAGTGCAGCCTCTTGGACGACATCTCGGAGCTGCATCGTCACGCCGCCTCGGAGTACCTCAGACAGTGTCTGGACCGACCCGACAGCATGCTAGTGCCGTGGAGGAACCTTCCCTGTCGGGACGGTCCGCTCTTCACACAGGGTGACGGTGGCGTGTCTGTCTCCTTACAGAGTGGCGTTTGGATTTCGGAATTCTGTTGCGTCGACTGGAGCGAATCGACCGGATGTTCGTGTCCGCCGGGGGACGCAGCCAGGGCAGGCGGACGGGAACATCCGGTTCTAACGGGACTGAACAAGGCCGCTCTTTGTCGGGCCATCGCCGAGTCGCTATGCCGATCGTTCGACGAGTGTGCGCGCTTGTTGTACGTGCAACTGTACGCGCGCATGCACGACGACGCGACTGTTGACGGGTGCATCGCGCGCCACAAGGACGCCATAACGAGTCTGGACGCCAGTCGTCTGCCGTCAGCCCGCGTCAGGCCTCTCACCGACCGCGTCGTCAATAGTCTCGGTGGTCTATACTATGTCAAGGCGAAGCAGCAGGTGGACACCCACACGGCCGCCTACTACGAGGGCAAGGCGGCCGACCTGCTGGAGTGCTCCCGGTCCATGGATGCCCTCCTCGGCCGGGTGAGACTGGCGGCCGTGTCGCTGGCGGAGAAGAAGTACGAGGACGTCGTCCAGTTGCTGAGTGACGATACCGAGGACGACACGACTGACGAGGAACCAGCCGCGTGGAACCACGCACCAGATAGGCGAGTGTGTATTCCACGCACTGGGAATCTCAACGGGAAGACCGCGGACAACGTCGTGGCGTCCTTCGAGGATGCGCTGTGGGAGCACTGGACCGGGCGAATATACATGTGCTGTCTGCTCGTCTCCAAGGTCGAGACGAGGTTCTACCCGGCCGTCATGCACACGAACCTCGGTCTGTGTCGGGTCGACTACCTCGGTCTCTCGCCGCAGCCCGTCTTCATGTGGCACACCCCGTTTGTCGCCGACCTGCTGCTGGTCGTGGCTCTCATCTGCATGGGGCAGACGGAGCGGGCACGGCGGTTGCTCGACGCCATGGAGGCAGCGGCCGAGCTCGGCCAGTGGGACGGCAACGAGAGACGTCAGGTGGCCTACGTGAATGCCATTGCCCACGGCAACGCCGTGCTTGGGGACCGCGCCAGGGCCTTCCTCCTGCTCGACCGCTCAGCTACCATGATGCCGAACGCGCGCAACCCCGCCAAGTGGATGATGATGTCGATGAAGCTGAGCCGTGTCCGGACCACGTTACTGGGTCGAGCCGGTCTCTATGTCGCTGGCGCCGTTCTCAACGCCGCCATCGACTTCGCCCAGGCGCACCTCATCTGACACCATAAACTGTCTCAATGCATCGACCATCTAGGTACTAAAATGTTTGTCAAGCCTCCTGTCCGCTCTGCACAATATCAATGCGCAGGGTTCGTGTACCAATACGACTTAAAGTAACTTTGTGTGCCTTGCCGATAATCGGAGTAGAACTCTTCCGTGTCGTGGAGGTAAACGTATAAATATTTCTCTATTAAACCGGTCAGCTACGCTTCCCCTTAAATCGGTTCGGCAGCCGGAAGAAACTCGATACATGGTATATAATCAGTCGAACAGTAATGGCGACGCCGCATCACACTGTCATGTACGTGACCAGATGGCGCGGACTAACTGTCGTCGAACACAATACTGGCCGCAGCCTGTTGATAAAAAGAACTATATATGCAAACCGTGGCTCAGAGTTAAGACATCGCAACTTTGGTGGGACTGAGAACTATGCAGGTTCATTGTTTCGTTTCAGGCAACCTGCTAGTGTATATTATGTGATACGACTCGCAGTTGCACTTAAAGTGATGTTACAGTTTCGTTCTATTAAAAGAACGCACTGTTTAAAGTGGCACATTGCATGTTACGCCCCCTGACCCGTTGTCGCCTGCTAGCCCGTTGACGCAAGGAAACTACGCCGAGTTGGCGCCGAGCCAACCATCAACTCTGCCGCACTATCTAGCGACGACGAGCATACCCGTCCATTCCCTTCTGACCGTTGTAGTGCTGCTGTCGACTTGAGCACCCTGTTGTGACTCTTGCAGGCAACAAATAAAACTCTTGAAAACATGTCGTTTTGTATCTGCTACACCTCTTTCGTACCTCTGTTGTTCTTGACTCAACCCACGTTTAATTACACACCAAAGACGATTGTATGTGATTCTACATTAAATTAGTTACACTAGGCTTGGGGTATACTGAGAGAACGTGGGTTCGAATCCTTTGCTGCGGTGTCGAACCTTGGGCAAGTTCGTTTACTTTGAGTGGTGGATATTTGTGTACGAATAGTCTTCGCGCATTAATCACAGCGTGGCTGAATGCTTCCCAGAGTAGTTGAGATGGTGTTCGAGTGAACAGGTCTGCCAGGGAGTAAAGTGTATAGTGCTTAGAGCAGTCCTGAGGACAGGATACTACGCTGTATAAGAACTTACCTTTACTTTTACTAATTAGTATAAACATACACATGTCACTAGAGAAAAATACCAACAACTCGCTAATCTGTACTTCAAAATGCATACATCATTTTCTAATGCGTGATCTGTCTGTTTTGATTCTTATTCACTGGCAAAATATAGGTTTGTACAGTTACTAATCAACGAAGTGTGTTTCAGCAATCAGTGCAACAGGAACATTGAAATAATTTTGTTCACGTGTACATAAAACCAAACGTGGTGAAACCAACAAAACGATAGTTTGTGATTAGCTGACTGAAACTGAAATAAATAGAGCTTGGTGCCCAAATTGCGCATTAAAATGCCGTTTGGGAGTTGAGTGTGTCCGTGGGAAGGTGCGTTTTTGGGGGAATGAAAAAAGTATAATCGATTGCTCTTTAATGTTGTGTATCGACGCCAGCTGCACATTATCCCAGTCATTCGTGCAGCGGTGACGCAATACACCATTGCTCAATTTAGACTGATACTGATTAGGACAGTCGCGAAATCCATTAATTGTAAATGTTGTCATGCTGTTGTCTTAACACATTGTAAACACGAAGCAAATAGGTGCAATATGGAACAGCAATTACCTTTGCATTTATATAATAACATTCTAGAACATGCACAAAACTAATAACTTTAATAGAGCTAGCATATTAGGGAAGACTATTCTCAATATACCAATGTAACCGCGGTCTTCGAGCTTAATTATGAACATTTCCGATGGAATGGATGTAAAATTATTAGAATGTTGTTCATTTGCAAGAAGGATATATGTGGAAATATTTATAAATGCTAGCCAACTAATGTGTCGTAAGTTGTATTCAGCACAAATAATCTTCAAACCCAAAACACATTAAATAAATTAAATATGTAAATATCATATGATAATTGGGTTGCACTTTGTCCAATTCGTAAAGCGAAAGACTCTCAGTAATGGCGCATAATGGCAATCCCATTTATTTAATAAAACATTTGAAAACGTGTGTACTGTGTGTATTAAACATACCTCAATTATCACAGTGCACATGCATTATATAATTACTAGAATTTAAATTATTTGAAAACAAAAGTATGCTATGCATTAAATCTGCATGAATTAATGTAGTGTATGTGGATTGCATACTTGGGTAGTGTATAAGAAACTATGCCTACAATATCTTTGTCTCATTACTAGCATCAAACCAACCAACTATATAAAGGACTATACACATTTCAATTAGTGTGCACAGTGTACGCTATATTCTGTGTGACTCTCACACGGTTAAAATAATGTTTCTCCTATTGTCATAGGAATTTTGCACATTCTATGCCTACCTGTTCGTAAAATTAGTTTGTGCACGTATAGCCCATTGCTAAACATATAACAAGCCCTGACGTCTCCCCGCGAAAAACAAAATGAAACGCGCGTGACACATGTGTCAAACGCTCCTTGACCTAGCGACCAATCACGAGCGCGCTGGGCGTCGCTTAAAAGCGTCTGTTAGCTTTTCATAAGTGAATCGCAAAGACGCACCCCGGCGACGCTGCACTCTCGTCACGGTTGACTGCACCAGCCGCAGACGATGTTGATCGATCGCATCGAAGACAAAACTGCTACTGAATGGGGCCGCCTGGTGTGAAACTGGGACGTCGCAGGCTCATATGATCATGGTCATGATTGATTGCAATTTTCCGTCTCGTCGCATTTTAATGACCTCACTGTGCGATATTAGAATACGACTGAAAAGGGTCCGATATACCATTTGTGGCATCCCAAGAGCATCTTTTGGGTGTCTCCTTTTCCGACTTTTGTATTTTAGTTATGCTGAAATATAAACACCAGTATATTGTTAACTGAAACATGCTATGGGAGCTGTCCCTTCATTTTCTAGTAAAACTAAGTTATACTGTCTGTTATAATAGACGTCATCTATTATAACCGCCCAAATGTGTTTATGACACACCGACCGCCCAAGTGTGTTTATAACACACCGACCGCCCAAATGTGTTTATAACACACCGACCGCCCAAATGTGTCTATAATTCACCGACCGCCCAAGTGTGTTTATAACACACCGACCGCCCAAATGTGTTTATAACACACCGACCGCCCAAATGTGTTTATAGCTCACCGACCGCCCAAATGTGTTTATAACACACCGACCGCCCAAATGTGTTTATAACACACCGACCGCCCAAATGTGTTTATAACACACCGACCGCCCAAGTGTGTTTATAACACACCGACCGCCCAAATGTGTTTATAACACACCGACCGCCCAAGCGTATTTATAACACACCGACCGCCCAAGCGTGTTTATAACACACCGACCGCCCAAATGTGTCTTAGTGAACCATTTTCTTGTTGTCGAAATGTCAGTGTTTCGGAAGGAAACATTCTGTTTACCCGGCAGGCGTGGCTTCCATCCCGTTTACTGTAACGAGATGGATATATACATCGCGTAATACATCATCACCCCCCTTCCCGACCCCCTTCAGGTCACGACCCTTCTGGGAATTATGGGCTATCCGAGGGTTTGAGTTACAGTTCGGCGACTTGTGTAAGCATTAAACAGTTGAATTCAAAAGTTGGTTCTGTTTGGTTGAAACAGATTTGGGCGATAAGTATGTTCGAATACACACACTTGATACGGTGTAATATGAATCTACTATAAGAACGAAGGCACAACCTCCTTTTTATTGTATTTTGTAGTAGGAGCCTAATTCTTGAATGCGCCCACTAGGTTATCCACCCTTCTCTCGCTGGCTTAATCCTATATGTAGAATATAGGACTGTAAACAAACATATTTTAGCAATAAATGGAACACCAGGAGCCAATTTTATTCTCAAAAGAGGCATGGGAGTTGGATTTCGTTTAATACCCACTACATAATTGGTTTGTCACTTCAGGCTACTTGCGGGATAACTCGTGAACACGTCAACCCTTGATGTACTGTTGAATTGTGGTAACACGTTACAGCCACACATATATGGCAGATGTTGGAGACCAAGGCACAATTGTTAAATATCAAATAAGTATTTTCAAAAGACGAATATGCTCATAATTATTTATGTGTTTATTATGTTACAAAGTGTTTTGGTATTGTAATTTCAGCCACATCAGTCATACTACATACGTGAAGCATAGTCTAATAATAAAAGCATTGTCAATGAATTACCCAATAAAATTGCTAGGCTAAGCTAAAACTAGAATAAAACACACATGGCAAAATTGCATTCCATAGGCTGCTCATCATTATGTTACAAGAATATAACGGTGTATGATTTCTTGGCATTACTGACACACACGCACGCACACACACACACACTCACACACACACGTAAGGCCTCTCTGACAACGTAGACACGACACGGGGAAGTAGCTGTTTCTGTGGAAGAAGTGACGGTACATGGGCATTCCGAATCGAGCTCTCTATGTTACAGTTTCGGACTCCCGATCACATGATCCGGGCTCGAGCCCTCTTGCTGCCGTTACGAAGCTTTGGCAATTTCGTTCACTCTACGTTGCTTCACTCGACTCAGCTGTATTCACGAGTAAACCTACCTACCTTTAGCATAGTAATAGTAGTGTGGCTGTTTTTTTCCGTAGAAGTCGAGTTGGAGTTCGAATGAACACATATGCCGAAGAGGAAGTGCAAAGCGCTTTGAGTGGGACCACGGCCTGAATACAGCGCTAGGCAAAACATATTGTTCCCATCATGTAATATATAAAAGTTAATTGATGCCTATTCACGCATTAACACCTAATAATATTTAAGTACGGGAAATTTTAAAATGGAAATTACGCACTGTTGGCGATATAGCAAGTGGACACGTGCACGTGAACACGTGTAAGTGTTCGTCCACTTGCCCAACACATATTTTGAAACGGCGTCCCAGATACTGAACCGACATGGTCGCTCGCTCCTTTCAAATGCCGCTGTGCGCGTCCGAGATAACAGCGCGCTCACAAATACGGCGTCTCCGACGTCAAGAATACGTCGCCACGCGCTATTAACGTCGCCGCGGCATTGATCGAGAGTTCACATCGGGACCACGTCAGGCTACACAGCGGTCAAACACACGAACCCGGCCCCTGCGTCGACAATATATATGCGCAGCTCGGAGCTGACACCTCGGACCAGAACGCGACGTGGACGACAGCAGACGTCGTTGTGAGTGCGCGGACAACAGGACATCAGGCGCTCGACAGAAGTAGTAAGGCAAACGTGAGTTTGGTGTTATGGTGCAGAGGATATAATACAGTCGCATTTTCGTTCGAGTTATGTGTCACTGACCAGGTCGGGGTGTTTATTGAAAACTCTGACTGGCATTCGTGTGTTCTTAATGACTAGAATGTGACCAGCTAAATGTCGGTTTTGTCTCAATAATTACCGTAACAGAATGTTCCGAGTGTCAGAACCTAACTAAACAGTATAATGTTCGTTTATTGTTTCTTGTTCTGGCACCTGCATTTCTGAGGGATCATTTAAATAGCAATACAGATGACATGTGAGGCCAGACGTACAACCGAATCCACATATATTTGAACATTTCCACCTAAATTCTGCATCCTGTACGTAATTACAGTGTTTTCAGTGAAATATGTCGTATAGACGAGGAAAGGTAGTAGATTCCGAGTAATGCTAAGGCACGTATTTACTGAAGCGTAGCTAGAACCGCATCGACATTCTGAGACGGCCCCTTAGACGAGCGTGACGGAGCGTTATTCGAGCATACGGCTCACTCGATCGCAGACGGCTTCGCTAGTTCTAGAACGCCCCTTGCGTGTGGGCAAACCCTGTGCCTGGTGTTTAGCTTTGCGTTATCGCTTGCGCATTGAAGGCTTGCTAAAGGCCGACTTGAGAATATGTCGGTGCTTTATTTGGGAGAGACACAGGAGTAAGATATATATATATATATATATATATATATATATATATACATACATATATATATATATATATATATTAATCCTGTGTCTCTCCAAAATAAAGCACTGGCATATATATAGACAGCTTCTGTTATGGCTGAAATATTCATTAGTTTAAATCACGTAATAATTCGTGGTTATGGAGTTGAAATCGAATGTACTGTGTATACAGTTACAATCCTGCAGTTTGTAGATGCAATTTGATTTTCTTTTAGAAATTCACAGATACCGCAAGACCGTAGTGACACCTGGTGGGAAATTGTATCTGCTGTACGTTCCAGGAATGGTGTATGTGACTATCAGTGTGTGTAGTCTCACAGCATGATGATTGCCTTTAATAAATAATGCATTACTTCCGGTCACCGAGCGCAATCAAGTGAACGTGACTGGGTGACATTTAATACAAGTGTCATCTACCTGCCCGTGCAAAAGACCACGATACTTTAGCAAGTCATAATGGAGTGTGCATGTCATAGATAAGGTGTAACCAAAAAAACCTAAGCCGGCCAGAGCCTAGAAAAGATTATTTGGTTGTCAATCAGGGTTGGTAACAAGCGATTCTCGGAACGTCGTGTTATTCTGTCATGCTAGACGGACATGCCCGCCAAGGCAGTGGATGTCGCACTTCACCCGTCTTATGTTTGTAGGCTTACCATTGAAAGACAAACGATGGTGCGTTGTTGCGTGTTGGTAGATGCGATGTTTGGACCTGCTGAATACAATGACCAAGGGATGGCGATTTAGGCGTGGCAACTTAACCACGTTCCTTGTGTATTTCATTGCTGGGTGTTTGGTTGTCACGCACCAGGCAGCTAGAACAGTGATTTAGTGAGAGATCAGCTTGATTTGACTGCGGTCTGCAATCGATGAGATCTGAATATCCGAAAACCTTGTTGTACTGTGAGATAAGTTATAACAACGATAGAGACACAATGCCGGAAACTTGTGCAAAAGTGGTGCGTGAACCTGGTCACTGACATTGATTATTGCATACGTAAATAGCCTGTGCTGTTCATATATAATCCCAGTTTAAGGTCAGTGGTCATGCACTTCTTATTTCAATATCAAGAACGCCACAAAGTCAAATCAAATCAAAAAAGGAAAACCTTGTTCAAATATAGAAATATGAGTTTCTCGGTGCCCTTAAAACGTCCGGAATCACGTTGCATTCCCAGTCCACGTGGATTCTTCCCTCATGTTTCTGCAGGTCAAGTGGTTGTTGCATAAAAGGCTGACGTAGTGGGGACGTAGGATTTACACTCTGGTTCGATGCCCACTTAGTCCAGTGTTCTTTACTTGCGATATTGGACCAGCCTACACGGTGAGCGGGTCTCACACCTAAACCGCTGACGTCTGTTAGCTCGTATAGTACGCGTTCGGTGCCAACGTTTAGTATCACAGTAACTGTGTGCCAGTAACTTAGATTGTATCCAACTGGCCATGACAGAGTTATATTTAATACAATAATAAATTTCCTTTCGTAAATAAAAGCAGAATATTTGTCACTCCTACCTGACAGGGATATCACAAAAACGCATACGGGATATAATCCCAAGTATGTGTTTGGTTTTAAAAAGATCAGGTCTGCCAGTTCTACGAGCACTACATATAAAGCGACGTTTGTTTGAATGCTATCCGAGTTAAAGCTTCGCATTAGTGCTCGCACGCCGAAGAACACTGCACGGTTCAATCGACTATTTACGCTGTGCTATATATTTAGAGAGTCATAAACAGTGTTGCAGTTTCTTTTGTAGGGTGTCTGCCTTTCCCAAAGTGGCTTTTGGGAATAGTGCTGACAAATAAATTAGGCACATTGTACATGGGTCTAGTACTGAACTAATATCGAATATAGCCTAATGCAAATACAAAGCTAATAGCTTCTCTCTTGGTAGTTAATTTATACAAATACGCACGCGCACACGCGAAATCGCGTACTCGCGCACACGCGCACACACATACATTCATTCACACGCACATGCACGCGCACGAGTACGCACACGCGCAAGCACGCACAATTGCGCGCGCACACCATACACACATGCCAACAGTGACATTTTAGATATCATAACAGATTTAACAAAACTCGCGTTATCTGTTCTTGATTTGATTTTTCTGTCTGAAATTATTGTTCCTTGATACACATGATCCTTGTGGAGCGCCGTGGCGCAGTGATTAGAGCATCGGACTCTCAATCGAGAGAACCCAGGCTCGAATCGTATGCCGCAGTGTCGAACCTTGGGCAAGTACAATCACTCTATGTTGTTCCAGTTTACTCAGTTGTATTCATGAATGACTACCTGGCTGTAGAATAGGTGGATATTTGTGAACGAATTGTCTTCGCGCATTAATTGCAGCGAGGCTTAATGCTTCCCAGATAAGTGGATATGGTGTTCGATTGAACAGGTCTGCCAGGGTGTAAAGTGTATAAGCGCTTTGAGTAGTCATTACGACTGTATATTGCGCTATATAAGAACTTACATTTACTTTACGTTTTGCGCACAGTGCTGCGAGCGGGTGGCCGACAATACAGACGCAATGGCGGACTACGAGACGACGCTGGACGCGGCGACGCTGAAGAAGGCGGAGGAAGAACTGCACGAGGTACCGCGTGAGAGGGTGGGCGCCATCGACACCTTCAGACAATGGATCGAAGAGAGACCATACATCAAGTGTCCCACTGGTTAGTAACATGTAATCGGTTGTGTGCGTGTGCGCGTGTTTGTGTGTGCGTTTTGTGAGATACTTACATGCAAATAATGGATCATCAGTTCCAAGTCCACCCGAAAAGCGACAGTTTCAAACTCACAAGGTCCGATATTAATATTGTATAGTCTATCTTAGCTTGCACGGCGACATCCTTTCGAACATGCACATCGGTCAGTGGACGTAGGTGTCGGTTCGTTCGTGGTCTTACCGATTCTGCAAGCAGTGTTTCATGTCCACCAAGCAGGGTGGCCCCTAGGCTTGCACATAACTCTTTAATTCACAATTGCGTACACGACGTGGTCGGGTAAATACCCGATCTCGAGACCTCCACTAGTGTCTCCTGTTATGGCCTTCGGGCACGGGACTAAACCCTTTGCAGAGGGGAAACAAAGCGAGAGAAAGTCACGACATAATGACATTAGCGGATTGTGACAACATAGTCGTTCTCCCTTCGCAAAAGATGAACAGCAAACCTATTTATTGTCGGAGCAGCCGTGCAGAAATCAACCGGTAATTCATTACAAGTACAGGAAAATGTCAGAATTACCAAACCACTTGATGCAAATAATCTAATACACGTTCACCTGCTAACTGTGACTGGCCCTTGTCGCAGACGCGCGGTTCCTGTTGATGTTTCTGCGGGCGAAGAAGTTCAGTCAACTGGCGAGTAGAGAACTATTGGAGATGTACCTGGAGCGGCGGCAGCAGTTCGGCTCTTGGTTCCAAGACCTCGACCCGAGCGATGCTAAGGTCCTGAACCTACTCGACAGCGGGTAAGTTCACATTCCACCCCACATGTCGTCGTCGTCGTTGTAGTTGTTGATGTTGTTGTTGTTGTTGTTGGTTGTTGTCGTCGTCGTCGTCGTCGTCGTCGTCGTTATTGAAGTCGTTGTTGATGTATCAGGTTCCTCCTGCTGCTGCCTGGCAAGGACGACGAGGGTCGGCGGGTGTTCATAATCCGACCAGGCGCCATCGACCCGTCCAACAAGCAGTACACTAAGTTGGACATGTTCCGGACCTTCGCCTGCCTCCTTGACACAATCCTCAAGGACGAAGAGATCCAGGTCAACGGTTCTGTCACCGTCATCGACTTCACCGGCTTCACCATGAAGCACCAGAGCTACGTGACCATGGACGACCGCAAGAACTTTATCCAGTCGTGGCAGGTAAGTCGCGGACACCACCCGCGTGTCCTCGGCGGCTGCATGAGGAGTCGCGGACATTGTTTGACTATCGATCTGAAAGTCTGACGGTCTGTCCATATGTATGTTTGTCTGTTTTTCTGTCCGCCCGCCCGTCCGCCCGCCTGCCCGCCCGTCCGTCCGTCCGTCCGTCCGTCCGTCTGTCCGGCTGTCTGTTTGCCTCAGTCTGTCTGTCTGTTTGTCTGTCTGTTTGTCTGTCTGTCTGTCTGTCTGTCTGTCTGTCTGCCTGTCTGTCTGTCTGTCTGTCTGTCAGTCTATGTTTGTCTATGTGCCTCTCTATGTGTGCCTCTCTGTGTGTCTGTCTGAATGTCTGTCCGTCTGTGCGTCTGTCCGTCCGTCTGTCTGTTTGCCTCTGTCCGTCTGTCCGTCTGTCCGTCTGTCTTAAGTATGTCTGTCTTATGTATGTCTGTCTCAGTGATCCAAATACCAGTTATGCATGGATGCATCAACACTATGCATAAGTACTTTCGTTCCCATAATGCCTCGTCAAATTATATTGGACCTCCATGTTGTGTATGGTCCGTTGAATGGACACGTGTATATATTCACATAAACACCACGTCAACAACAGCAACATGGCTGGTGAAAACGACGACACCAATCCATCTGTCGTTTATTATTACTTAGTACTGTTAGTGGTATTATTATTATTATTAGTAGTAGTAGTAGTAGTAGTAGTAGTAGTAGTAGTAGTAGTAGTAGTAGTAGCAGCAGCAGCAGCAGCAACAACAGCAGTAGTAGTAGCAATAGCACTAGCAGCAGCAGAAGTAGCAGCATTAGTAGCAGGAGCAGTTTTTGGAACTTGGAATTGTGTTTGTACTTGCAGAAACATTTCCCGGCGCGTATAAAGGGGATCCACATCTACAACGCCGGCGCCTTCACGGAGTTCATCCTCTTGATCGTCAAACTGGCCATGAGCAGTAAGATTCAGAAGAGGGTGAGTATTCAGCATTAAACATGTACGCTGAATAGTAAGTTAAAGACAATCGAACGTCTTGCCACGCGCATCCAGTTTGCGCATTTGAAATACTGTTTTTGACGCGCGTGTCTTGACACTTTTGTTCAGTTTATAGCGTAAACTTCAATGCATGTTAACGTTGTATGACGCAGTATCTCCGGATAATTAACTCGGTGAAATCGGGTGAAATTTGCAACACTATATAAATAGCTATGGCGTGTTGTGTGATATATTTTGCACTGTTTTCATATCTTGAGTTTTTGCGCGAAATTGTCAACGACCGGTTCATTATGGTTTAATGGTATATGACACAGCATTTTTTTAATGAATATTCTTATGAAAGGTAGTTCAGTTCTGGATGTTAAAATAGGACGTTTTTTTATTTCATTTGCTATTTTTACACTTTGAATTGTCACAGGTCAGACAGAGGTTTCAACGGTAACCTGAATAGATTGTTATGTAAGACGTTTCATATCGTAAACATTATTCTGATGAAATAAGATGTAATATTGAGTGTTGGAGAAATAGGTCGTTATTTGTTTTTGTTAAATTTCAAATGTTTTTACTTGTCACAGTTCAAAATACGAAATTTTAGCATCCCCAATATATTCAAGAAATTTGGTTTGCAACATTGAACAATAATTATACCTTTTTGTGATTTGTTATTCTCTTCTAAATGTCATATCTCGTAAGTTTGGACGGTAACTTAATTGACTTACATGGACCATAGTTATAGCGTTAAGAAGTTTCAGTAAAATATGAATCAAGAGGCTTGGTTGACTTTAAACAGAATAACTCTTCTTTGGTCGCACGTTCCGATTACGCAATAAGTGGACAGCCTCACGAACATCGAAACATCAAATTGGAAACTACATTTTCTCCCACTACTACATATCTATTAATTGTAATTATAATGTGTTTATAATGTGTTGCAGTTGACGAGTCACGGACAGAACCTGGAGACGCTCTACAAAAGTATCCCGATGAGAATGCTGCCTGAAGACTTCTTGCCAGACGAGTACGACGGACCGACAGTCGGCACTATCAAAGACGTCATAGGTAAGCTGTCAAAGAGGTCGTAGGCAAGCACTCAAATATGTCGTAGGCAAGCTCTCAAAAACGTCGTAGGTAAGCTGTCAAAGACGTCATAGGTAAGCTGTCAAAGACGTCGTAGGTAAGCTCTATCAAAGATGTACTAGGTAAGTGCTATGGAAGACGTCGTAGGTAAGCTATACCAAGGACATCGTAGGTGAATCAGACTGTCCTTAACGCTAACTGACACTAACAAGTAAACCGCAGGCGAATCGACTATGAAACTTCCCCTCAAGGTGACGACCCAGTGTGAAATGTGAAATATGGCTGACTTCTATTAGTGCGCGTAACCCAATAACGTACACCGTATATGTCAGACGTGCCAAATTAGATATGTTTTTTATTAGTAACACTACAGCCTTTAGTGGACAAAGCCGTTTGTCTGTCACGACAGATACGGTTAATTGTATTGATATAAGTATAGAACGTGTTAACAGTGATTACAGTATTTATTATTGGCAACATCCCAGTCGTGTGGTGAAGTTCAAGAAGTTCTTTCGAATTTATATCACGTATGTAATTTCTGAATACGATCAACATACTGCTGCGAAACGTTGCCAGGACAGCAAGAACTGCCGGTGATCTGTTAGGTGCTACCGCAACAGGTGAACACGTCAGTCGAATTTCTTATGTTAAATTAACAAGAATAACGCGAACGTAATGAAACGAAATAAAACCAGATGGTACAATGAATAGCGTCACTGTTTCAGCCGGCATGAAGAAGAATTTCTGTCAGCCGGACGTCGTCGAGTACGTGAAGAAAGTGAGTAGTAGCAAGTACGGTATCGACATGAGTCAGCGACCCAAGGAAGACACCGTCGGCTCGTTCCGCAAACTCGCAGTCGACTGACGACACTGCAGGCGTCAGACAGCCACCACTTAGCGACGTTACACCAACTAGCAAATGTGTCTCGAACGCACACGGAAACACGACGCGGATACGTGGGGCGAATCTATCTAATTTAACTCACGACATTGGCTGCGCATATTGGCTACAGACTTTCCTTCACTGAATATGAGAAGGGGCGGGTACCTCGTATCCCAAGGACACAGATTGGAACTAATCTTCGTAGGACGTTACTGAAGTGTTTACCAGATATAGGTGTCCAAATGGCTAACACGAGTCGTTCGTTGAACAGTAGTGAATTGTTTAAGTTTAATATACCCAACTGTCTTATTTAATAAAGTTGCCAGTTGGTTATTTTTGCCGACGTGACGACTAAATTGTTTCATCGGGCACCAAATGGATAACTAGCTCGTGGATCAAAATTAATTACAGCCATTCAATTCACGGCGCGTCCCGTCAACATTTAAAATGCTTCCGTTAAATACTATTGGCATATTCAATTCAATTCAATTTTTTCAATTAAATAATTTTATTCCGGAACATTACATCCATATAAAATATAGACTAGACTATGACTAATAACTGTCAATATATAGCAACTTTCGTCAGTGAAGACACAGTGGTGATGTGTGTAAAGTATCACTGTTCATAATACTAAGTAATATTGCATTGCCCGATTTAGCTACACATGTCATAAAACTATACACATTTTTTCTGATCAACATTTTGCAGGTGAGTAATCCTCGTGATACAGACATAACTAACACTACAATCTCTAGGTTCACTGCACAACAATGTAAATACGTCATTGTATGCTACACATAGTTTTCTAATTGATTCTGTTCTATAGTTCCACCATAACTGACACGTATATATTGAAGTACAATATGATCTGAACAGAGCACACTTTACAGCTTCTGTACACATAATTTTATAGAATTTTCAGATTAAGGCAATTAGGCATAGTTTCATTTTGACCCGTTCAACACGTCCCCTCACGTACCTTTGTTTTGCCATGTCGTAAGATTAAGGCGTTTATTATGTAATAAAAATTTGGTCATTTATAATGTGTATAAATAAAATCATTCATTGGTCATTTGAATTGCATTAGGGTAGTTTGATGTTGAATATAGACGACGAACATTTGATTTAAAACAGTCGAAGGCATGTTCCCCAAATATGTAGTAATTCCACTATGAATTATTCGTTGCATGTATCAAGTATTTTATTTCCATACTGTTGTACTCAGACAAAATGTTGGGCAACTCAATGACAAGAATCGTTATTACATAATTTACGTTACCATCGTCAGCAATATTAGGGCTCATTTTGCACATCATGTGTTATTGCAAAGGACCAGATTGTCATTATGGAATAAACTTACTTTTTATATTGCTTATGTTTTCCACAAATTTATAATAATTATATACATATATATATATATATATGTGTATATAATTATTAAAAATTTGTTAGGCAGGTTAGCCTGGATGGAGGGATCATTGAGCCTATCCTTGTTGACGATCAAGTATTTTAACTCGGCTCCACTGAAGCCGTCGAAGTCAGCATCCGCCATGTTGGAACTGAAAATTAATGGCTTCTAATTCCAACAACAAAATCTACGTCTCCCTAATCAAAAGCCTGTGGTCGTTGTGAATGTTTCGCTCGAAAGTATCTATTCACTTCGTTGTTGTTGCGTACTTCCAATAACTTGCTATGACAGACGCAGCATCGAAATGAGCGACGGACAAACGCGTGCTCTCCAATCGACTACCCGTCCAACCACACCCGCAAAAAGTGGAGTAGTTCAGTTGATTGACAGTCATGTGACAGACACTTGAGTCGACACAACGCACAACGCACACCGCCACGGCTAATACGCACCAACAATCTTATTGCAAACAGGTGCTAATGCTGCGTTCCAATGGGCTCGTTTATATCGTAAACACGACTTGGCGAACTGGAAAGTTCACGGACTCCTCGAGTTTACCACTTGTAAATTTATGCAACTGGGTCAAGCAGGGGTTACGAAGTCGTATTCACAGTATACACGAGGTGATTGGACACCTCGTGTATACCGTGAATACGACTTCGTAACTCCTACTTGACCCAGTTGCATAAATTTGCAAGTGGTATAAACTGGAGGAGCTCGTGAACTTTCCGGTTCGCCAAGTCGTGTTTACGATATAAACGAGCCCATTGGCACGCAACATTAGATGCACTGGCAATGTATATGTCCTTTAAAATGTGTACGTTTACGGATGGTTTACTGGAAGTTTGGTTAATTTTGGACGGCCTGAGACGAACGTCACAAACTAGGTCACGTCGGCCCCGATCAGTGGCCGTTGACGCGTACAGGCGGGTGAGCGAGCGATGACTCACTCATAACTACAGTTCTTACGTATTATTGTCCCAACGCATAATGTATTGACAGTGGAAGGTGACCATTATAGATTTCGTCAAATATTGTTATTGATCATAGTAAAATGGTTACATTTTAAACTTAGCTTTAAGTCAATAACAATTCGTCAGTATCTGGGCCCGTATGCATGTAGACCGGATACAATTAAATGCGGATAGCCGCTATCCGCGAATAGCCATTGGCGTTTAACTTGTGTTCCCATTTGGTGGGGTAAGACCACATTAAGGATTCGTCCGCCATTACCGACCGAAAGAGTGCCCTTGAAAATACCGTTTTGGTGGCATGTGTGAATTTTGTTCGAGCACTTTGGCATGGCACATGTCAGTCCAGTGAATACTAAATGTACTACTACATTAGATCTTTCACGAGGTAGCAATAAACATACGCTAGTCGCTCGCGTATTCGCACAGTGGCTATTTTGCAGAACGCACCAATATTTCAAAATCCGTCACCAGATTGGGACGAAATTGAGGGGTGTCAGGTTTGGGTGGATTTGTCTGAAAACTGAGGTATGAGAATTTTACGAGTTTTCCATAGCACTTGTGTCAATGGAGGATAAATATGCTGTGAAATTTTCAAGAAAATTGTTTGTCAAATTTAGCAGGAAATGAAGGAAACGTTATAATGGCCGCCTATGTAAAATTTAAATGTGGTCTTACCCCAAATTAGAAATACGCCCGTGTTATCACAAAAACTGCCAAAATGTGATTTGAGCGACGGGTGATGGTTTTTCGGCTGTATTTGGAAGCTGGTGTAGACCAGAATATCGTGCAGCTATTGCATACTGTTAGTATTACACCTAAAAGAAGTTTTAAAAGTAATTAATAAGCCAGTTATTATGTGATATGCATGGAAAATAAAATGATAATTTTGGTGGCGTGAAAGTTAAAAAGTACATTCCAAGCATGTTCTATGATATTGAGTACCACGAAAGCTTGTGTAAAAAGTATATATGTGTCAGGGTGTGGAGTTTCTTTTAAATCTACATCATGTGCAACGATATTGACATATTTCCAGTAGGATGAATTTCGCCTTAGTTATATCATTTATATTTTTGTAAGCGACATCTATGAATGCGTGTTTCATAACCCCAATACTAACGTGGGTGTTTCTGCTGTTCCAACTTGTCCTTCCTAATTATATGGCACTGATATATATCATACTTGGATCGCACAATAAGCAATAATGGGCAAGCAGGCAACATTTTGATTCCACCCCCCCCCCCAACGCGGCCCTAATTTTAGTGAAATGTTGGCCACCATAGGAAGCAAGTTGTCCACACACTTCTACTAATCAGGCATCTAGCACCTATTTTTTATAGCAACATCCATACACTAACTGAGACAAGAAGAACAATTGAGAATCTACACAAATATACCACGAATGTAACAGAGAATATCATAACAGTGTGTGACTCTCCACATGTGCAGCGACCGCAATGATCCGAATTAGTTCATTTTTAGCCATAAAAATTAAAACTGGTCACCTAAGAGAAGAGTCATATGTTGAAATTGTGTACATGGACTGGCATGCTATAATTTTCAACGATCATGTGCTTTTCAGCTGTAATATAACCGAATCATACCGAAGTTTGCGCAAGGCAAGGCAGCTTAAACTAACTGTAGGCTGACGTCAACTACTCTGACAAGAAGCTGTTTTTTTCTACTGGTATTTTGTATGTTATATCCGTATATTTAACATCAGAAATGTTTGTTAGTACCATTGTAAGAATTTGGCGATGTTTGAATAACATATGATTAGGACAATGGACTCGTTGATGTACTTGGAGAGATACTGGGTGCCACAACTCTCAACAACCTTTATCACGTGTCTTGGATGTCCTTGTCAAACGTTTGTTTCTTTCTGAAATTAACTATTTTGCCAGTAGTATCTCTTGTTTCCAATAATGTATGCACATCAGCGAAATATGTAGTGGCCAAGTAATTGACGTGTGGCGATGTTTGGACACTCTGTATCAAGCAGAGATCTGCGCCTGTGTAAAAGTATGGCTATTTTAAGGGGGGTTAGGACAACAATTTGTGCGACGCAAGATACACGTTCCACTGGGCATCCCAGTTTTGGTTTCATAATGTACTATGTATATACCTCAATTTACACCCAGCATTTTAGCCCGTTATCTACAATATAATTGTAGTTACCATCAAAAGACGCCTCTGTGCCGTTCAATATTGTGAATATTGTTGAAATGCCTGGCTTGTGCTTTTGACACCTACTGGTGTCGTACACGAGTGACATATAGTTCATGTTTGCATCAGATTATTTAGCATAGTTTGTGGGCATTACGGAATACAAAAATTCGTGAAGATTTGCAACGTGCATGTCCAATAAAATGCTGCTTAAAATAATGATTTTGTGTATTTTTTGCAAAAGAATACAACATTTTATGAAAAATTACAAAAAAATATATTTCGTTAATATTCTATATATTTTATTCCCATATCGGTAAGATACTGTGTTGGCCTGTATGCTGTGCTCAGTACCATTCATACCAGGCAAACGTCGTATGTAATATAAAGTACCGAATAAGCATGTTTAAACCAACTCAAGGCGCTGTTTAGCTTGGAGGTGTGCACAGTTTGATGACGCATATTTTAATTGTTACTGAGGCAGTGTAAATTTCCCTTTGTGGTTAATCTAGTTATATGTATAGCTTGATATAAATCTAACTTTCGTGAAGATTTGCAAGATTCAGGAGATCTATTTGGGGTAAGACCACATTAAGGATTCGTCCGCCATTACCGACCGAAAGAGTGCCCTTGAAAATACCGTTTTGGTGGCATGTGTGAATTTTGTTCGAGCACTTTGGCATGGCACATGTCAGTCCAGTGAATACTAAATGTACTACTACATTAGATCTTTCACGAGGTAGCAATAAACATACGCTAGTCGCTCGCGTATTCGCACAGTGGCTATTTTGCAGAACGCACCAATATTTCAAAATCCGTCACCAGATTGGGGCGAAATTGAGGGGTGTCAGGTTTGGGTGGATTTTTCTGAAAACTGAGGTATGAGAATTTTACGAGTTTTCCATAGCACTTGTGTCAATGGAGGTTAAATATGCTGTGAAATTTTCAAGAAAATTGTTTGTCAAATTTAGCAGGAAATGAAGGAAACGTTATAATGGCCGCCTATGTAAAATTTAAATGTGGTCTTACCCCAAATTAGAAATACGCCCGTGTTATCACAAAAACTGCCAAAATGTGATTTGAGCGACGGGTGATGGTTTTTCGGCTGTATTTGGAAGCTGGTGTAGACCAGAATATCGTGCAGCTATTGCATACTGTTAGTATTACACCTAAAAGAAGTTTTAAAAGTAATTAATAAGCCAGTTATTATGTGATATGCATGGAAAATAAAGTGATCATTTTGGTGGCGTGAAAGTTAAAAAGTACATTCCAAGCATGTTCTATGATATTGAGTACCACGAAAGCTTGTGTAAAAAGTATATATGTGTCAGGGTGTGGAGTTTCTTTTAAATCTACATCATGTGCAACGATATTGACATATTTCCAGTAGGATGAATTTCGCCTTAGTTATATCATTTATATTTTTGTAAGCGACATCTATAAATGCGTGTTTCATAACCCCAATACTAACGTGGGTGTTTCTGCTGTTCCAACTTGTCCTTCCTAATTATATGGCACTGATATATATCATACTTGGATCGCACAATAAGCAATAATGGGCAAGCAGGCAACATTTTGATTCCACCCCCCCCCCCCAACGCGGCCCTAATTTTAGTGAAATGTTGGCCACCATAGGAAGCAAGTTGTCCACACACTTCTACTAATCAGGCATCTAGCACCTATTTTTTATAGCAACATCCATACACTAACTGAGACAAGAAGAACAATTGAGAATCTACATAAATATACCACGAATGTAACAGAGAATATCATAACAGTGTGTGACTCTCCACATGTGCAGCGACCGCAATGATCCGAATTAGTTCATTTTTAGCCATAAAAATTAAAACTGGTCACCTAAGAGAAGAGTCATATGTTGAAATTGTGTACATGGACTGGCATGCTATAATTTTCAACGATCATGTGCTTTTCAGCTGTAATATAACCGAATCATACCGAAGTTTGCGCAAGGCAAGGCAGCTTAAACTAACTGTAGGCTGACGTCAACTACTCTGACAAGAAGCTGTTTTTTTCTACTGGTATTTTGTACGTTATATCCGTATATTTAACATCAGAAATGTTTGTTAGTACCCTTGTAAGAATTTGGCGATGTTTGAATAAAATATGATTAGGACAATGGACTCGTTGATGTACTTGGAGAGATACTGGGTGCCACAACTGTCAACAACCTTTATCACGTGTCTTGGATGTCCTTGTCAAACGTTTGTTTCTTTCTGAAATTAACTATTTTGCCAGTAGTATCTCTTGTTTCCAATAATGTATGCACATCAGCGAAATATATAGTGGCCAAGTAATTGACGTGTGGCGATGTTTGGACACTCTGTATCAAGCAGAGATCTGCGCCTGTGTAAAAGTATGGCTATTTTAAGGGGGGTTAGGACAACAATTTGTGCGACGCAAGATACACGTTCCACTGGGCATCCCAGTTTTGGTTTCATAATGTACTATGTATATACCTCAATTTACACCCATCATTTTAGCTCGTTATCTACAATATAATTGTAGTTACCATCAAAAGACGCCTCTGTGCCGTTCAATATTGTGAATATTGTTGAAATGCCTGGCTTGTGCTTTTGACACCTACTGGTGTCGTACACGAGTGACATATAGTTCATGTTTGCATCAGATTATTTAGCATAGTTTGTGGGCATTACGTAATACAAAAATTCGTGAAGATTTGCAACGTGCATGTCCAATAAAATGCTGCTTAAAATAATGATTTTGTGTATTTTTTGCAAAAGAATACAACATTTTATGAAAAATTACAAAAAAAGTATATTTCGTTAATATTCTATATATTTTATTCCCATATCGGTAAGATACTGTGTTGGCCTGTATGCTGTGCTCAGTACCATTCATACCAGGCAAACGTCGTATGTAATATAAAGTACCGAATAAGCATGTTTAAACCAACTCAAGGCGCTGTTTAGCTTGGAGGTGTGCACAGTTTGATGACGCATATTTTAATTGTTACTGAGACAGTGTAAATTTCCCCTTGTGGTTAATCTAGTTATATGTATAGCTTGATATAAATCTAACTTTCGTGAAGATTTGCAAGATTCAGGAGATCTATTTGGGGTAAGACCACATTAAGGATTCGTCCGCCATTACCCACCGAAAGAGTGCCCTTGAAAATACCGTTTTGGTGGCATGTGTGAATTTTGTTCGAGCACTTTGGCATGGCACATGTCAGTCCAGTGAATACTAAATGTACTACTACATTAGATCTTTCACGAGGTAGCAATAAACATACGCTAGTCGCTCGCGTATTCGCACAGTGGCTATTTTGCAGAACGCACCAATATTTCAAAATCCGTCACCAGATTGGGGCGAAATTGAGGGGTGTCAGGTTTGGGTGGATTTTTCTGAAAACTGAGGTATGAGAATTTTACGAGTTTTCCATAGCACTTGTGTCAATGGAGGTTAAATATGCTGTGAAATTTTCAAGAAAATTGTTTGTCAAATTTAGCAGGAAATGAAGGAAACGTTATAATGGCCGCCTATGTAAAATTTAAATGTGGTCTTACCCCAAAAATTAGAAATACGCCCGTGTTATCACAAAAACTGCCAAAATGTGATTTGAGCGACGGGTGATGGTTTTTCGGCTGTATTTGGAAGCTGGTGTAGACCAGAATATCGTGCAGCTATTGCATACTGTTAGTATTACACCTAAAAGAAGTTTTAAAAGTAATTAATAAGCCAGTTATTATGTGATATGCATGGAAAATAAAGTGATAATTTTGGTGGCGTGAAAGTTAAAAAGTACATTCCAAGCATGTTCTATGATATTGAGTACCACGAAAGCTTGTGTAAAAAGTATATATGTGTCAGGGTGTGGAGTTTCTTTTAAATCTACATCATGTGCAACGATATTGACATATTTCCAGTAGGATGAATTTCGCCTTAGTTATATCATTTATATTTTTGTAAGCGACATCTATAAATGCGTGTTTCATAACCCCAATACTAACGTGGGTGTTTCTGCTGTTCCAACTTGTCCTTCCTAATTATATGGCACTGATATATATCATACTTGGATCGCACAATAAGCAATAATGGGCAAGCAGGCAACATTTTGATTCCACCCCCCCTAACGCGGCCCTAATTTTAGTGAAATGTTGGCCACCATAGGAAGCAAGTTGTCCACACACTTCTACTAATCAGGCATCTAGCACCTATTTTTATAGCAACATCCATACACTAACTGAGACAAGGAGAACAATTGAGAATCTACATAAATATACCACGAATGTAACAGAGAATATCATAACAGTGTGTGACTCTCCAAATGTGCAGCGACCGCAATGATCCAAATTAGTTCATTTTTAGCCATAAAAATTAAAACTGGTCACCTAAGAGAAGGGTCATATGTTGAAATTGTGTACATGGACTGGCATGCTATCATTTTCAACGATCATGTGCTTTTCAGCTGTAATATAACCGAATCATACCGAAGTTTGCGCAAGGCAAGGCAGCTTAAACTAACTGTAGGCTGACGTCAACTACTCTGACAAGAAGCTGTTTTTTTCTACTGGTATTTTGTACGTTATATCCGTATATTTAACATCAGAAATGTTTGTTAGTACCCTTGTAAGAATTTGGCGATGTTTGAATAAAATATGATTAGGACAATGGACTCGTTGATGTACTTGGAGAGATACTGGGTGCCACAACTGTCAACAACCTTTATCACGTGTCTTGGATGTCCTTGTCAAACGTTTGTTTCTTTCTGAAATTAACTATTTTGCCAGTAGTATCTCTTGTTTCCAATAATGTATGCACATCAGCGAAATATATAGTGGCCAAGTAATTGACGTGTGGCGATGTTTGGACACTCTGTATCAAGCAGAGATCTGCGCCTGTGTAAAAGTATGGCTATTTTAAGGGGGTTAGGACAACAATTTGTGCGACGCAAGATACACGTTCCACTGGGCATCCCAGTTTTGGTTTCATAATGTACTATGTATATACCTCAATTTACACCCAGCATTTTAGCCCGTTATCTACAATATAATTGTAGTTACCATCAAAAGACGCCTCTGTGCCGTTCAATATTGTGAATATTGTTGAAATGCCTGGCTTGTGCTTTTGACACCTACTGGTGTCGTACACGAGTGACATATAGTTCATGTTTGCATCAGATTATTTAGCATAGTTTGTGGGCATTACGTAATACAAAAATTCGTGAAGATTTGCAACGTGCATGTCCAATAAAATGCTGCTTAAAATAATGATTTTGTGTATTTTTTGCAAAAGAATACATTTTATGAAAAATTACAAAAAATATATTTCGTTAATATTCTATATATTTTATTCCCATATCGGTAAGATACTGTGTTGGCCTGTATGCTGTGCTCAGTACCATTCATACCAGGCAAACGTCGTATGTAATATAAAGTACCGAATAAGCATGTTTAAACCAACTCAAGGCGCTGTTTAGCTTGGAGGTGTGCACAGTTTGATGACGCATATTTTAATTGTTACTGAGGCAGTGTAAATTTCCCTTTGTGGTTAATCTAGTTATATGTATAGCTTGATATAAATCTAACTTTCGTGAAGATTTGCAAGATTCAGGAGATCTATTTGGGGTAAGACCACATTAAGGATTCGTCCGCCATTACCCACCGAAAGAGTGCCCTTGAAAATACCGTTTTGGTGGCATGTGTGAATTTTGTTCGAGCACTTTGGCATGGCACATGTCAGTCCAGTGAATACTAAATGTACTACTACATTAGATCTTTCACGAGGTAGCAATAAACATACGCTAGTCGCTCGCGTATTCGCACAGTGGCTATTTTGCAGAACGCACCAATATTTCAAAATCCGTCACCAGATTGGGGCGAAATTGAGGGGTGTCAGGTTTGGGTGGATTTTTCTGAAAACTGAGGTATGAGAATTTTACGAGTTTTCCATAGCACTTGTGTCAATGGAGGTTAAATATGCTGTGAAATTTTCAAGAAAATTGTTCGTCAAATTTAGCAGGAAATGAAGGAAACGTTATAATGGCCGCCTATGTAAAATTTAAATGTGGTCTTACCCCAAATTAGAAATACGCCCGTTTTATCACAAAAACTGCCAAAATGTGATTTGAGCGACGGGTGATGGTTTTTCGGCTGTATTTGGAAGCTGGTGTAGACCAGAATATCGTGCAGCTATTGCATACTGTTAGTGTTACACCTAAAAGAAGTTTTAAAAGTAATTAATAAGCCAGTTATTATGTGATATGCATGGAAAATAAAGTGATAATTTTGGTGGCGTGAAAGTTAAAAAGTACATTCCAAGCATGTTCTATGATACTGAGTACCACGAAAGCTTGTGTAAAAAGTGTATATGTGTCAGGGTGTGGAGTTTCTTTTAAATCTACATCATGTGCAACAATATTGACATATTTCCAGTAGGATGAATTTCGCCTTAGTTATATCATTTATTTTTTTGTAGGCGACATCCATAAATGCGTGTTTCTTAACCCCAATACTAACGTGGGTGTTTCTGCTGTTCCAATTTGTCCTTCCTAATTATATGGCACTTATATATATCATGCTTGGATTGCACAATAAGCAGTAATGGGCAAGCCGGCAACATTTTTATTCCACCCCCTCCCCTAACGCAGCCCTAATTTTAGTGAAATATTGGCCACCATAGGAAGCAAGTTGTCCACACACTTCTACTAATCAGGCATCTAGCACCTATTTTTATAGCAACATCCATACACTAACTGAGACAACAAGAACAATTGAGAATCTACATAAATATACCCCGAATGTAACAGAGAATATCATAAGAGTGTGTGACTCTCCAAATACGCAATGATCCGAATTAGTTCATATTTAGCCATAAAAATTAAAACTGGTCACCTAAGAGAAGTGTCATATGTTGAAATGGTGTACATGGACTGGCAGCTTAAACTAACTGTAGGCTGACGTCAACTACTCTGACAAGAAGCTGTTTTTACCACTGGTATTTTGTACGTTATATCCGTATATTTAACATCAGAAATGTTTGTTAGTACCCTTGTAGAATTTGGCGATGTTTTAATAAAATATGATTAGGACAATGGACTCGTTGATGTACTTGGAGAGATACTGGGTGCCACAACTGTCAACAACCTTTATCACGAGTCTTGGATGCCTTTGTCAAACGTTTGTTTCTTTCTGAAATTAATTATTTTGCCAGTAGTATCTCTTGTTTCCAATAATGTATGCACATCAGCGAAATATATAGTGGCCAAGTAATTGACGTGTGGCGATGTTTGGACAATCTGTATCAAGCAGAGATCTGCGCCTGTGTAAAAGTATGGCTATTTTAAGGGGGGTTAGGACAACAATTTGTGCGACGCAAGATACACGTTCCACTGGGCATCCAAGTTTTGGTTTCATAATATACTATGTATATACTTCAATTTACACCCAGCATTTTAGCCCGTTATCTACAATATAATTGTAATTACCTTCAAAAGACGCCTCTGTGCCGTTCAATAATGTGAATATTGTTGAAATGCCTGGCTTGTGCTTTTGACACCTACTGGTGTCGTACACGAGTGACATATAGTTCACGTTTGCATCAGATTATTTAGCATAGTTTGTGGGCATTACGTAATAAAAAAAATTCGTGAAGATTTGCAACGTGCATGTCAAATAAAATCACTGCTTAAAATATTGATTTTTGTGTATTTTTGCAAAAGAATACAACATTTTATGAAAAATTAAAAAAAAAATATATTTCGTTAATATTCTATATATTTTATTCCCATATCGGTAAGATACTGTGTTGGCCTGTATGCTGCGCTCAGTGCCATTCATACCAGGCTAACGTCGTATGTAATATAAAGTACCGAATAAGCATGTTTAAACCAACTCAAGGCGCTGTTTAGCTTGGAGGGGTGCACAGTTTGATGACGCATATTTTAATTGTTACTGAGACAGTGTAAATTTCCCTTTGTGGTTAATCTAGTTATATGTATAGCTTGATATAAATCTAACTTTCGTGAAGATTTGCAAGATTCAGGAGATCTATTTGGGGTAAGACCACATTAAGGATTCGTCCGCCATTACCCACCGAAAGAGTGCTCTTGAAAATACCGTTTTGGTGGCATGTGTGAATTTTGTTCGAGCACTTTGGCATGGCACATGTCAGTCCAGTGAATACTAAATGTACTACTACATTAGATCTTTCACGAGGTAGCAATAAACATACGCTAGTCGCTCGCGTATTCGCACAGTGGCTATTTTGCAGAACGCACCAATATTTCAAAATCAAATAACCCCATTACTAACGTGGGTGTTTCTGCTGTTCCAACTTGTCCTTCCTAATTATATGGCACTGATATGTATATCATACTTGGATCGCACAATAAGCAATAATGGGCAAACAGGCAACATTTTGATTCCACCCCCCCCCCCTAACGCGGACCTAATTTTAGTGAAATGTTGGCCATCATAGGAAGCAAGTTGTCCACACACTTCTACTAATCAGGCATCTAGCACCTATTTTTTATAGCAACATCCATACACTAACTGAGACAAGAAGAACAATTGAGAATCTACATAAATATACCACGAATGTAGCAGAGAATATCATAACAGTGTGTGACTCTCCACATGTGCAGCGACCGCAATGATCCGAATTAGTTCATTTTAGCCATAAAAATTAAAACTGGTCACGTAAGAGAAGGGTCATATGTTGAAATTGTGTGCATGGACCGGCATGCTATCATTTTCAACGATCATGTGCTTTTCAGCTGTAATATAACCGAATCATACCGAAGTTCGCACAAGGCAAGGCAGCTTAAACTAACTGTAGGCTGACGTCAACTACTCTGACAAGAAGCTGTTTTTTTTTACTGGTATTTTGTACGTTATATCCGTATATTTAACATCAGAAATGTTTGTTAGTACCCTTGTAAGAATTTGGCGATGTTTGAATAAAATATGATTAGGACAATGGACTCGTTGATATACTTGGAGAGATACTGGGTGCCACAACTGTCAACAACCTTTATCACGTGTCTTGGATGTCCTTGTCAAACGTTTGTTTCTTTCTGAAATTAATTATTTTGCCAGTAGTATCTCTTGTTTCCAATAATGTATGCACATCAGCGAAATATATAGTGGCCAAGTAATTGACGTGTGGCGATGTTTGGACACTCTGTATCAAGCAGAGATCTGCGCCTGTGTAAAAGTATGGCTATTTTAAGGGGGGTTAGGACAATAATTTGTGCGACGCAAGATACACGTTCCACTGGGCATCCAAGTTTTGGTTTCATAATATACTATGTATATACTTCAATTTACACCCAGCATTTTAGCCCGTTATCTACAATATAATTGTAGTTACCATCAAAAGACGCCTCTGTGCCGTTCAATATTGTGAATATTGTTGAAATGCCTGGGGCGCCACGACGCTGTCGTTCGCGAGCGCGGTACCGTCCCCCTTCACCACCTTGGCGCGCACGTACAGTCTAACGGACGACAGGTCCAGATAGTCGTCTCCGGATCCCGGAATGAGAAACTCGATAGGGCCGCCAGCGTCGAGGGCCGTCAGCGGCTGGTGATCGATCCACTGGCCGCTCTCGATGCTCGTCTGCGTCGTCGGCACGCTGAACAGGTCCAGTTCGGACTTTACGCCCTCGCACGACTGCCAATGCACGAACGCCATCCTATTACGTCTGCTTCGTTCGACGGCGCCTCCCCTTACTGTCCGGTGCCGTCTTGCCGGTCGGCCTTATGTATCGTCGCTTTTTTTTCGTAGGCGCCCCCGACGAGAAGGACACCGAGGTAAAGCTCTTTACCACCGACGCACGCACTACTACTACTACTACTACGCGGGAAATACGTCGTCGCTCGGCCTCGCTCGACGGCGCCTCTTCTTGCTGGTCACCGGCTTGCCGGGCGGCTTTATGCGGCGTCGTCGCTTTTTCGGCGGCGGCGGGGGCCTATTCAGCAGCCGTCGAGAAGGTCGGCGCCCGCCTCCCTCGCGCGCCTCTTTACCGCCTGTTTCAGATTGCCGCCGGCGACGACGTCCTGCGCCACGCGCACGCCCGTCTTGAGCGCGCGCTTGCCCAGCGCCATGGCCCCTCTCTTGATAAGCGGCATGGCGCTCCGAAACAGGCTGCCGAAGAGATTACCCAGTCCGTGACCCCGCTGCGATCGGGCGCCTACGAATACCGGCAGGCCACCGCCGACCTGCCGCGTGTAGTAGTCCTCGTACACGTTGCGCGTCATCGTCAGAACAGTTTCGACTTACGGCGTCGGACGTGAAGCGTCGTCACGACTTTTCCGTTCTCGAATGGTATCGACTGACCGAGGGCGTCTCTTATATCTATCTCGATCGAATCGAATTGGCGCCGCAGGAGCGGCGCGTATTGGACGCGGTCGAAGATGTTCGATACGATGCCGCCGTTCGAACCGTGGACGGGGACGGCTCGGATGAGGGGGGTAAATACGTCGCCGACGATGCGCGTCTCCACGATGTCTGTGTACACGAACAGGGTGTCGACGCCGCCGCTCAGGTCCACCGGGTGGGGCGCCTCGCACTCGAACATGTACCCCGGGGGCAGGGCGCTGCCGTCCGCGGGCGTCCCGTAACTCGCGATATAGTCCGACTCGAAGCCTAGTATCTGTTTCAGGCGCCCGTCCCGCGGCATGTTAATTTCGACGCCCGGCGATAGAAGCAACGTCATCCGATTAGTGATGGTGCTGTACACTATTTGCACCTTGACCGTGTCGGTGCACAGTTTCGTCAACGCCTCGTTGATTTTGCGCATCAGCTTTTTGGCGTTGCTGTAAAAGCCGTGCGGAATGTTGGCCTGCCGGGCAATTTTTCCCCCGTCCTCGGTGGTGAAAAAGCCCACCTCCCCCGTCTCGCACGCCACGAAGAAGTAGGAGTCCACCGGCCTCACATTGTACCAGCTATGCGTGTACTGTAGCGACACCAGCCCGCATTCCCACTCCCCCGACAGGTCGACGCGCTGCGGCAGATTCGTCGTGTAGTGCGTCAACGTGTTTTCGGGGTGCGCCTTCATAGACGCGTTGCTCGGCAAAGTGACGTAAAAGTCAGACGACGACGGCATCGCGCCTCCTCATAGACGGACTCGGCAGTAGGTAGCCGAGGCAACTACTCAGCAGCGCCGTCCACATGTTGGAGTCGCCCGTGCCGCGCGTTAGAATGTATATACTGACGACGATCACCGTGTACAGGACGACGATCTGGCACAGGAAGACGATCTCGGCCTTAGGGCATTCGTTGCCGCAGAAACGCCAAGGAACGCTCGTGACGGAGGAGGCGTCGACGGCATCGGGCACACCCACAGAGACGCATGAGTCGTCGGCGGGTGTAGCGACAAATGCGCCTGAGTCGACGGCGGTGGGCGGCTTCTGCATTGGCTGCTACTGCTGCTGCTGCTGTCGTCTCGTCCGTACACATCGCGCTACTGCCGTCCGACGCTACGGCGTCGTTCCTTTATCCGCGCAGGCACACCATAGAGCGAGTTCGTCGACGGGCGTGGGGGCGACGGTGGTGTTGATGGCGCGGTCCTCTTCTCCTCCGCAGTCTACTAATACAGCACGGTCCCCTTACAAAAAAAAACGAAAAGCCGTTGCACAGCCCCGCCTCGTGCAGTCGCCAGCACCCCGCGTGGCGCATCCAACGCGTCGTCATCAGCCCTTATTGGTCGCGCAGATAAATCATAGAGCGAGTTCGCCGACGTTGCGGGCGACGTCGATAGCATCGGTCGCAGCGACAACGGTAGCGGCGCCGGCCGTCGGAAGAAAGTCTCCAGCGCTCTGCGTATTCCGTCCAACAACGCGTCGCCATCAGCCCTTATAGTCCACGAGCTCCTTGGCGTCGATCCAGCTATTGAACGAGGCCAGATAGCCGAACCATTTGACGAGCACCTCTTCGCCCTTACCGCGTCGCCGACGACGTCTCTGTAGAACGGCTTCCACCCGATATAATTTGTCCTTCGCAACGATCACTTTTTGTAGCTCCGGCCCGTAGAAGGTGCCGTCCAGTATCGTGCCGGCGTCGTCCATCAATCGGTAAACAGGAGGGTCGGTCGGGTGCGAATCTACGACGGTGAAGAGCTCTTCGCTCCAGTTAGCCATGTACCCCTTCTTGAAGACGCCCTTCGCCTTGCTGATGCGTACGCGATCCCCCGCTCGCAGTTTCGGCTTGCTTTTGTTTTTTTGACACCCTCCGCCGCCGCCGCCGTACAGACGCTGCCACACGCTCTCCTGGTTCGACGCGTCGACGCTCGCCGGCGTCCTACCGATGCTTCGATGGTAGGCGTTGGGAAGAGGGGTGTAGTGGAAGGGAGACTGGAAGAAGGAGTGAATGAGTTGTATCTGACTCTGACACGGTTGGGAAGGGGGGTGTAGAGGAAGGGAGAATGGAGGAAGGGGTGAATGAATTGTATCTGACCCTGACATGTGACAGGATTAGGAGGGACTATAGAGGAAGGGAGACTGGAGGAAGGGGTGAATGAGTTGTTTCTGACTCTGACATGTGACAGGGTTGGAAGGAGGGACTAGAGGAAGGTAGACTGGAGGAAGGGGTGAATGAGTTGTATCTCACCCTAACATGTGATAGGGTTGGGAGGAGGGGGTGTAGAGGAAGGGAGACTGGAGGAAGGGGCGAATGAGTTGCATCTAACACTGACATGTGAGAGGGTTGGGAGAACTATTGGAAATAGCACAGCAAATTAACTTGCCACATATAATATGGCAATGGCAGCTAGGTAGGAAGAAACTTCAGAAGGCTAAGCAATTACTCAGTCGTGGAAACAAGGGTGGAAGACAAACAACCCAAGTGGGATAACAATTTAGGAATTTGTACAGAGTATTTTTAAGTCACAGAGAAAACACATAAACAAGGGAGTATTTCAACCTTCACCCCCAACATCACCCAGTTGTATATATATCATAGCACACCAACATGTGATGCAAATGTTGTCTATGTGCTATGTAGTAAACAGATGGCTGGAGGAAAGGAGCCAACTTGCAAGGTATCTACACAGACATCAGTAGGCGACCACATGCTATTGTTCGACAACTAAAACTGTACTCTAGTATGAGCGACTATACTGCTGATACATATGTTTCCTGGGGTGTTTGCCAAGGATGGGTGCTGCTGTAATGCAATAGTTAATTTAGCCAATTTTAAATGTAGTGTTTGCAAAACTTTGGATAATACCATACTGTTTTTACCAGGTACTTTTATTTTTTGTGCAATTTTAACTGACATGCTTCATACAGCATAGACGTTAATCACTAATGTATTTTTCAGAATTTTGACAGAAATTAATCCTGCATATTGCAAGGTAATGAGCGAGTAGTGTTTTTGTTTTCACTTATCTGGATTTATTTTAAAGTATGAATCGGCTTGCTCTTTGCTTAACTAACGTAATGCCAGTTCTTGATGTGTTGATCACAAAGGTGTATTATATTCAACTATACATGGTTAGTAACGTCTCTACTGTTATTGCGACCTTGACTTTTTAAATAAGTCTGAAGAGACAGTGTTAATGAATGTCAAATATTTCAAAGACGTTCAAGTTAGGGAATAACAAAATAATTGTCTTCTTGTGTTCCTTTATATAAAAATATATAATACACAAGTTATTATTGATAGTATACATACTTGAATCGTGTGAAGTTTGCTTATTACCCCCAATATTAACAAAAACCCAACATTACCCAGCTAAATGTAGATATAAAACCAATGAGCATCCAGTTTTCACCAGGTCAGATATCCACAGCTAGACGACCATGTCGATAAATAATTTACTACAAAAACCTAACATTTTCATTATAACATACTGGCATCTAAAATATAAGGCAACAATGTTGTATTTTGAACACAGATATCATTAAACCACACATGGTTCATCCAACTCTACAAAACTACAAAAGCAGGCATTTGACATGTGAAATGTTGCACATTCTAATGAAACGCATCACAAGATTTCTTTCCTCTACAAATTAATTTCTGTGTGGAAAATATTCAGTAAGTATTTGGCATTTGCGCTCAATAAATACTTTGTATCTGACCGTGACTTCTGTTGGCATGATCTAGTGGTATGATTGCACATAATTACCTTCTCTCCATCATATTAACATCTCTTTGTGAATCTACCCTTCAACATTAAAGGACATTTTACTACTAGCAAATGTGAACAAATAAAGTAAAATTACAAAGAATTCATATCTACAGATACAATTCATTGAGACAATAGTTAACCTCCTATTTCGCATATACCTAATCTACACATTTCATATCACTGTAGCTACACACAAGTTTACAGTGTCTAGATTCTGTTGGCAACATTGAAAATACATCGTTTGTTTTCCTTTGGTTGACTTGTCTCCGCTGCCTAAGTCATTACCTACTCTTCAGCATTTCCTATTACAGCATCAGGCCCAGCAGAACCAACCAACCAATACTCCAACATCTCCCCTCCTGCTGCATAGGCATCAACCTTCATGACATTTTCTTTGGCACTTTTCACGATTTCCGATACTTCTATAATTTCATCAGTGATATAATAGATTATTTATCATACACATTTTCCAGCCAGATGACAACAAAACTGTACTTTTGTTTCAAATCAAGTATCAACTTTAAATAATAATATTATAAGTAAACTTTCTTGTTCTTGTTTTACTTGTTCTGTTAATAAGTTTCAAATCAAGTATCAACCAGCTGAGATATATAATTTTAATTGGTTACATTTCTGTTAATAAAAGTAATAAAGCTGACAAAATAATACATTTTGTTTAAGAAAGAACTGTCTACAAAACTGTCCCCAAAACCTAAAGAAACAAGAACAATTCAGAGATATATACAATGTAGGAGTTTGTTGGTTCTGCATAGCCCAAAGATACACTGTAGCAACTGGATGGCCACTTCAATGAGGGGTGTCAGGGTGCCACGTCTATGGCAGTTCACGTTGAGCAGGGCAAGACATTGACACCCGACAGCGTCTGTGATGAGGTCAATGGGTCCCTTGCCCTGGATGTACAGGTTGCTGACACAACCCTCCAGCATCTTCTCGTGCTTGCCAAATGTCATGCCGTCCAGGTTAGGCATGCCACCTGAAGCATAACAACCACTGTCAACCCTCTGGCAATACTGGCCAAACACGCTTCAATTACCCTATTCATCACATACATGATCTGTTGCCTAGCAAAACCTCAGCCAAGTCATCAGAAAACATGTGGTGGGTTCGGACATTCTGTCGAATATCTTGTTGAAATTCTGGTCACAAGTGTTTCTTTAAGGCAAAAACATAAGGCAAAGTTTTTAAAGTGACAACTGTATGCGGGAATGATTGATTTATGAGATGTCATGCAGCAATAGTAATGTAATTCACATATATGTATAACCATTAACAACACTGTTGACAAAGCAAAGCTTGACGGAGGTTACGTGCAAAATTGAATTGTGACGTAAGCAAAACCGCGACGTAGTGGATACATCAATTATTACACAAACTAAAAAAAATACTGGTCCACCAGAAGGGATAACTTGGTAATTTGTATATACCTATTGCCGTGTGTGTTCAGTATGAGATATGTGTAAGACTTACCAATATACATATTGCTGTGTGTGGTCAGTATGAGAAATGTGTAAGACGTGTGTGGTCAGTATGAGATATGTATAAGACTTACCAATATACATGTTGCTGTGTGTTCAGTATGAGATATGTGTAAGACTTACCAATATACATGTTGCTGTGTGTGTTCAGTATGAGATATGTATAAGACTTACCAATATACATGTTGCTGTGTGTTCAGTATGAGATATGTGTAAGACTTACCAATATACATGTTGCCGTGTGTGTTCAGTATGAGATATGTATAAGACTTACCAATATACATGTTGCCGTGTGTGTTCAGTATGAGATATGTGTAAGACTCAACAATATACATATTGCTGTGTGTTCAGTATGAGATATGTGTAACACTTACTAATATACATGTAGCTGTGTGTGTTCAGTATGAGATATGTGTAAGACTTAACAATATACATATTGGCGTGTGTGTTCAGTATGAGATATGTGTAACACTTACTAATATACATGTAGCTGTGTGTGTTCAGTATGAGATATGTGTAAGACTTAACAATATACATATTGGCGTGTGTGTTCAGTATGAGATATGTGTAAGGCTTACTAATATACATGTTGCTGTGTGTGTTCAGTATGAGATATGTGTAAGACTTACTAATATACATGTTGCTGTGTGTGTTCAGTGCGAGATATGTGTAAGACTTACTAATATACATGTTGCTGTGTGTGTTCAGTATGAGTTATGTGTAAGACTTACTAATATACATGTTGCTGTGTGTGTTCAGTATGAGATATGTGTAAGACTTACCAATATACATGTTGCTGTGTGTGTTCAGTATGATATGTGTAACACTTACTAATATACATGTTGCTGTGTGTGTTCAGTATGAGATATGTGTAAGACTTACTAATATACATGTTGCTGTGTGTGTTCAGTACGAGATATGTGTAAGACTTAACAATATACATATTGCCGTGTGTGTTTAGTACGAGATATGTGTAAGACTTAACAATATACATGTTGCTGTGTGTGTTCAGTATGAGTTATGTGTAAGACATAACAATATACATATTGCCGTGTGTGTTCAGTATGAGATATGTGTAAGACTTACCAATATACATGTTGCTGTGTGTGTTCAGTACGAGATATGTGTAAGACTTACCAATATACATATTGCCGTGTGTTCAGTATGAAACATGTGTAACACTTACTAATATACATGTTGCTGTGTGTGTTCAGTATGAGATATGTGTAACATTTACTAATATACATGTTGCTGTGTGTGTTCAGTATGAGATATGTGTAAGACTTAACAATATACATATTGCTGTGTGTTCACTTTGAGATATGTGTAAGACTTACCAATATACATATTGCCGTGTGTGTTCAGTATGAGATATGTGTAAGACTTACCAATATACATATTGCCGTGTGTGTTCAGCATGGATAATAGTCCTCCAGATTATCCCTCTACAAAGCTGAATCCGTCGATCTCAAGAGTTCCTTTCCTCACAGTCCTGAAGTCAACAACATTGTCCATATTAATGTACTCATACCACAGCTAATATCACAAATACCTGGATTTTATTTTTAAACAGAAAAAAATGCTTTAAATTCATATTGGTTAAAGTGTGATCAATAATTAGCTATTAATATGATGCAAAATCAGTATGTGTAAATGTTGGGAATCTTGCATCACCATTTTCTAACTGGAGTCTTCATTTGCAAAATATTCGACGGAATGTCTTCAGTTGCCACCATTTTGGAGTCTTCAGAAAGTTGCCACCATTTTGCACATCAACGATATTTAAACCTATTTTGTTTGATTAAAGTAAGTTACACATCACTGGAATTGAAATATGGGAAAACACAATAAATTATGAGAAGTAATAATACTGACAATAGCATAACAATTTTTTTCACTTATACTCAAATCAGTCAACTGCCTAACAAGTTTTCTTTATTCACTGACAAGTAACCTATCCATCACGAGACCTGTTGCCTAGCAAAACCTCCTTATACATACTGCTTAAACATACATCCACACAAGGGATATGCCTAGGATAAGTGCAGACCTGTAAACTAAATACATACCTGTGTATTGTGCCGGACAGTTACACCTATATTCTGTGCTGCTCACTTCAATACACTGTCCATCAATAGTGCAGGGTCGCTTGACACAGGGCGTCACGTCACCACAGTCGACAATGTTACTGCTGGCAATCGTGTCATCCACCACGTTAAGTGTGTGACCCTTCAGAATCACCTACAGCAAGACAACTCTTATAGCAAGGAAATGTTTACAGCAGTTCCTCGTGACAATTTAATGTTGACAGCACATCATTTGTGGCAATGTAATGTTTTTATCACCATCCTCATAGCTATATATTGTTTACAACAAACCCATCATAACAATGTAATGTTTACAGCAAAGCCTTCATGGTAATATAATGTTTACAGTACACCCCTCACAGCAATGCACTGTTCACATCACCCCTTGTGGTAATGTAATGTGTACATCACCCGTTTGTGGCAATGTAATGTTTACAGCACACCCATCATGACAATGTAATGTTTACAGCACACGATATATATGACAATGTCATGTTTACAGCACACCACAACCCCCTATAGCAATGTAAGAAGATTGATAAAACTGATACCTATCTATCAACAATCAATCTGTTAATATTAGATTGTATAGTGTTAACATATCGATGTGGCTATCAGTCTGCAACTACAACAGTTTTACATGTATGGACAGAACAAGATGATCTTGACAGGTTGATCAAATGGTCTGAAAAGTGACAAATGCTGTTTAATTTTGGGAAATGTAAATGCCTCCACACAGGACATGGGAACGAAGAGGTAGAATATACAATGGGGGTACTGTACTAAATACTACTGTAAAAAAAGGACTTAGGGTTAACCATTAGTGCTGATATGAAGGTTTCAGAGCAGTGCGGAATTGCAGGTTCAAAGGGAAATCAAATCCTTGGATTAATTAGGCGAAATATAGCATATAAGGAAAAAGAACTAATAATACTGCTGTACAAAACAATAGTGTGGCCTCATTTAGAATATTGTATACAAGCGTGGAGGCCGTACCGCAAGAAAGACATAGATATGCTAGAAAGAGTAGAGGAGAGCGACTAAAATGATACCAAAACTGAGGGATCTTAGTTATGAAATTCGCCTAAAAGAATGTGCTTTGAAAACACTAGAGACCGGGAGATTGACAGGAGATCAGATAGAAGTGTTTAAAATAATAAATGGTTATGAAAATATTTATTGAAATATTTTTTTCTCAATTAAGAAAGATAGAAGGACTAGAAGACATGAAGTTACATTAGCAAAGGAGCAGTGTAGATTAGATGTAAGAAAGTTCTCATTTTCATAAAAGACTATAAATGATTGAAACAGATTTTCTGCTGATTGTGTGGGTGCTAGTAGCGTGAATGTTTAAAAATAAAATCGATACACACCTCAGAAGGGCTGGATTCACAAAGATAAAAGGGTTGGACTCTCGATAAGCCAAAGGCTTCCTTGTCCACCTGCTACCTAGAGTTAATTCTCTGGGTGGCAATCTTCTTAAATCTTTTTAAACATAGCTCTGTCATTCACCCTCTTTGTAGTCTTGCCACCTACCTCTCCAATACAACCATGGAAGCTGGTATCCATCCCCACCCCAGGGGCAACCCGCACATTAGGGTCAACACTCCCAAGTTCCAAGGGTCTCTTCAGATTGAGCCCAATAGTTCGGACGTGGGACGAACCTGCAGAGGAATAATCAAAAGACCTTATAACTTACTGTTTCCATTCTCCCTCTATTTGTTGACTTGACTTTAGTTGCTCAATATTCCTGTTACAATGGTCAGTGGTAACCAACTAGAGATATTATATATCACTATTATCACAAATATTCATGTGTCTATATCATTACCATGCATACTTAATGTACTAAACAATGTCTAAGACAGTATAAATTATCTAAAACTGGGTCTGCATGATCTAGAACTAAAGCAGCATTCAAGTTATCTAAAACTGGAATTATAGAAATTGGATTTGAGTTATATATATATATAGATATATTCATACTCGCAAGCCAACATTCATCCTCGCAAGCCAGGGCTGTTTGCCATGCAAAACTAGCACTGGCAGATCTCTTAATAGAAGTGTGGAAGTTAGTTGAGTCAAACTAGTAATTGACTTCGCCAGTCGCGACTGCATCACCCGTGAGAACAGCGCAAATACCCGCCCCAATTTGATGACGGATAAACGACTTCTGGGAATGACAATATTGTGTATTTGAATAATTGCTTCTACTTCCTAAACATTGCGTATAACATGAACCACTGTTGGTTGAAATTAGTTTTATTATGTCACCAACCACTGATATAGTGAGCGATTTCAGAGGCTGAGTTTAAATTCAGAGTTTCACAAAGTGATCAGCCAGGGGGTACTGCTGGCTGGCACTGACGTAATCAGCAACAGCGACCCCTGGCACGCGAGGATGTATATATTATATTTGTCTAAGTTAAATATGACCGAGTTAGCAACATCCACACAAGGCATCTGCCTAGGATAATTGCAGACCTGCAAACTACATACATAGCTGTGAATTGCGCAGGACAGTTACACCTGTATTCTGTGCTGCACATTTCAATACACTGTCCATCAATAGTGCAGGGTCGCTTGACACAGGGCGTCACGTCACCACAGTCGACAATGTTACTGCTGGCAATCGTGTCATCCACCACGTTAAGTGTGTGACCCTTCAGAATCACCTACAGCAAGACAACTCTTATAGCAAGGAAATGTTTACAGCACTTCCTCGTGACAATTTAATGTTGACAGCTCATCATTTGTGGCAATGTAATGTTTATATCACCATCCTCATAGCTATATATTGTTTACAACAAACCCATCATAACAATGTAATGTTTACAGCAAAGCCTTCATGGTAATATAATATTTACAGTACACCCCTCACAGCAATGCACTGTTCACATCACCCCTTGTGGTAATGTAATGTGTACATCACCCGTTTGTGGCAATGTAATGTTTACAGCACACCCATCATGACAATGTAATGTTTACAGCACACGATATATATTACAATGTCATGTTTACAGCACACCACAACCCCCTATAGCAATGTAAGAAGGTTGATAAAACTGATACCTATCTATCAACAATCAATCTGTTAATATTAGATTGTAAAGTGTTAACATATCGAAGTGGCTATCAGTCTGCAACTACAACAGTTTTACATGTATGGACAGAACAAGATGATCTTGACAGGTTGATCAAATGGTCTGAAAAGTGACAAAAGCTGTTTAATTTTGGGAAATGTAAATGCCTCCACACAGGACATGGGAACGAAGAGGTAGAATATACAATGGGGGTACTGTACTAAATACTACTGTAAAAAAGGACTTATGGTTAACCATTAGTGCTGATATGAAGGTTTCAGAGCAGTGCGGAATTGCAGGTTCAAAGGGAAATCAAATCCTTGGATTAATTAGGCGAAATATAGCATATAAGGAAAAAGAACTAATAATACTGCTGTACAAAACAATAGTGTGGCCTCGTTTAGAATATTGTATACAAGCGTGGAGGCCGTACCGCAAGAAAGACATAGATATGCTAGAAAGAGTAGAGGAGAGCGACTAAAATGATACCAAAACTGAGGGATCTTAGTTATGAAATTCGCCTAAAAGAATGTGCTTTGACAACACTAGAGACCGGGAGATTGACAGGAGATCAGATAGAAGTGTTTAAAATAATAAATGGTTATGAAAATATTTATTGAAATATTTTTTTCTCAATTAAGAAAGATAGGACTAGAAGACATGAAGTTACATTAGCAAAGGAGCAGTGTAGATTAGATTTAAGAAAGTTCTCATTTTCATAAAAGACTATAAATGATTGAAACAGATTTTCTGCTGATTGTGTGGGTGCTAGTAGCGTGAATGTTTAAAAATAAAATCGATACACACCTCAGAAGGGCTGGATTCACAAAGATAAAAGGGTTGGACTCTCGATAAGCCAAAGGCTTCCTTGTCCACCTGCTACCTAGAGTTAATTCTCTGGGTGGCAATCTTCTTAAATCTTTTTAAACATAGCTCTGTCATTCACCCTCTTTGTAGTCTTGCCACCTACCTCTCCAATACAACCATGGAAGCTGGTATCCATCCTCACCCCAGGGGCAACCCGCACATTAGGGTCAACACTCCCAAGTTCCAAGGGTCTCTTCAGATTGAGCCCAATAGTTCGGACGTGGGACGAACCTGCAGAGGAATAATCAAAAGACCTTATAACTTACTGTTTCCATTCTCCCTCTATTTGTTGACTTGACTTTAGTTGCTCAATATTCCTGTTACAATGGTCAGTGGTAACCAACTAGAGATATTATATATCACTATTATCACAAATATTCATGTGTCTATATCATTACCATGCATACTTAATGTACTAAACAATGTCTAAGACAGTATAAATTATCTAAAACTGGGTCTGCATGATCTAGAACTAAAGCAGCATTCAAGTTATCTAAAACTGTATCGGAATTATAGAAATTGGATTTGAGTTATATATATATATATATAGATATATTCATACTCGCAAGCCAACATTCATCCTCGCAAGCCAGGGCTGTTTGCCATGCAAAACTAGCACTGGCAGATCTCTTAATAGAAGTGTGGAAGTAAGTTGAGTCAAACTAGTAATTGACTTCGCCAGTCGCGACTGCATCACCCGTGAGAACAGCACAAATACCCGCCCCAATTTGATGACGGATAAACGACTTCTGGGAATGACAATATTGTGTATTTGAATAATTGCTTCTACTTCCTAAACATTGCGTATAACATGAACCACTGTTGGTTGAAATTAGTTTTATTATGTCACCAACCACTGATATAGTGAGCGATTTCAGAGGCTGAGTTTAAATTCAGAGTTTCACAAAGTGATCAGCCAGGGGGTACTGCTGGCTGGCACTGACGTAATCAGCAACAGCGACCCCTGGCACGCGAGGATGTATATATTATATTTGTCTAAGTTAAATATGACCGAGTTAGCAACATCCACACAAGGCATCTGCCTAGGATAATTGCAGACCTGCAAACTACATACATAGCTGTGAATTGCGCAGGACAGTTACACCTGTTTTCTGTGCTGCACATTTCAATACACTGTCCATCAATAGTGCAGGGTCGCTTGACACAGGGCGTCACGTCACCACAGTCGACAATGTTACTGCTGGCAATCGTGTCATCCACCACGTTAAGTGTGTGACCCTTCAGAATCACCTACAGCAAGACAACTCTTATAGCAAGGAAATGTTTACAGCAGTTCCTCGTGACAATTTAATGTTGACAGCACATCATTTGTGGCAATGTAATGTTTTTATCACCATCCTCATAGCTATATATTGTTTACAACAAACCCATCATAACAATGTAATGTTTACAGCAAAGCCTTCATGGTAATATAATGTTTACAGTACACCCCTCACAGCAATGCACTGTTCACATCACCCCTTGTGGTAATGTAATGTGTACATCATCCGTTTGTGGCAATGTAATGTTTACAGCACACCCATCATGACAATGTAATGTTTACAGCACACGATATATATGACAATGTCATGTTTACAGCACACCACAACCCCCTATAGCAATGTAAGAAGATTGATAAAACTGATACCTATCTATCAACAATCAATCTGTTAATATTAGATTGTATAGTGTTAACATATCGATGTGGCTATCAGTCTGCAACTACAACAGTTTTACATGTATGGACAGAACAAGATGATCTTGACAGGTTGATCAAATGGTCTGAAAAGTGACAAATGCTGTTTAATTTTGGGAAATGTAAATGCCTCCACACAGGACATGGGAACGAAGAGGTAGAATATACAATGGGGGTACTGTACTAAATACTACTGTAAAAAAAGGACTTAGGGTTAACCATTAGTGCTGATATGAAGGTTTCAGAGCAGTGCGGAATTGCAGGTTCAAAGGGAAATCAAATCCTTGGATTAATTAGGCGAAATATAGCATATAAGGAAAAAGAACTAATAATACTGCTGTACAAAACAATAGTGTGGCCTCATTTAGAATATTGTATACAAGCGTGGAGGCCGTACAGCAAGAAAGACATAGATATGCTAGAAAGAGTAGAGGAGAGCGACTAAAATGATACCAAAAGTGAGGGATCTTAGTTATGAAATTCGCCTAAGAGAATGTGCTTTGAAAACACTAGAGACCGGGAGATTGACAGGAGATCAGATAGAAGTGTTTAAAATAATAAATGGTTATGAAAATATTTATTGAAATATTTTTTCTCAATTAAGAAAGATAGAAGGACTAGAAGACATGAAGTTACATTAGCAAAGGAGCAGTGTAGATTAGATGTAAGAAAGTTCTCATTTTCATAAAAGACTATAAATGATTGAAACAGATTTTCTGCTGATTGTGTGGGTGCTAGTAGCGTGAATGTTTAAAAATAAAATCGATACACACCTCAGAAGGGCTGGATTCACAAAGATAAAAGGGTTGGACTCTCGATAAGCCAAAGGCTTCCTTGTCCACCTGCTACCTAGAGTTAATTCTCTGGGTGGCAATCTTCTTAAACATAGCTCTGTCATTCACCCTCTTTGTAGTCTTGCCACCTACCTCTCCAATACAACCATGGAAGCTGGTATCCATCCCCACCCCAGGGGCAACCCGCACATTAGGGTCAACACTCCCAAGTTCCAAGGGTCTCTTCAGATTGAGCCCAATAGTTCGGACGTGGGACGAACCTGCAGAGGAATAATCAAAAGACCTTATAACTTACTGTTTCCATTCTCCCTCTATTTGTTGACTTGACTTTAGTTGCTCAATATTCCTGTTACAATGGTCAGTGGTAACCAACTAGAGATATTATATATCACTATTATCACAAATATTCATGTGTCTATATCATTACCATGCATACTTAATGTACTAAACAATGTCTAAGACAGTATAAATTATCTAAAACTGGGTCTGCATGATCTAGAACTAAAGCAGCATTCAAGTTATCTAAAACTGTATCGGAATTATAGAAATTGGATTTGAGTTATATATATATATAGATATATTCATACTCGCAAGCCAACATTCATCCTCGCAAGCCAGGGCTGTTTGCCATGCAAAACTAGCACTGGCAGATCTCTTAATAGAAGTGTGGAAGTTAGTTGAGTCAAACTAGTAATTGACTTCGCCAGTCGCGACTGCATCACCCGTGAGAACAGCGCAAATACCCGCCCCAATTTGATGACGGATAAACGACTTCTGGGAATGACAATATTGTGTATTTGAATAATTGCTTCTACTTCCTAAACATTGCGTATAACATGAACCACTGTTGGTTGAAATTAGTTTTATTATGTCACCAACCACTGATATAGTGAGCGATTTCAGAGGCTGAGTTTAAATTCAGAGTTTCACAAAGTGATCAGCCAGGGGGTACTGCTGGCTGGCACTGACGTAATCAGCAACAGCGACCCCTGGCACGCGAGGATGTATATATTATATTTGTCTAAGTTAAGTATGACCGAGTTAGCAACATCCACACAAGGCATCTGCCTAGGATAATTGCAGACCTGCAAACTACATACATAGCTGTGTATTGCGCAGGACAGTTACACCTGTATTCTGTGCTGCACATTTCAATACACTGTCCATCAATAGTGCAGGGTCGCTTGACACAGGGCGTCACGTCACCACAGTCGACAATGTTACTGCTGGCAATCGTGTCATCCACCACGTTAAGTGTGTGACCCTTCAGAATCACCTACAGCAAGACAACTCTTATAGCAAGGAAATGTTTACAGCAGTTCCTCGTGACAATTTAATGTTGACAGCACATCATTTGTGGCAATGTAATGTTTTTATCACCATCCTCATAGCTATATATTGTTTACAACAAACCCATCATAACAATGTAATGTTTACAGCAAAGCCTTCATGGTAATATAATGTTTACAGTACACCCCTCACAGCAATGCACTGTTCACATCACCCCTTGTGGTAATGTAATGTGTACATCACCCGTTTGAGGCAATGTAATGTTTACAGCACACCCATCATGACAATGTAATGTTTGCAGCACACGATATATATGACAATGTCATGTTTACAGCACACCACAACCCCCTATAGCAATGTAAAAAGGTTGATAAAACTGATACCTATCTATCAACAATCAATCTGTTAATATTAGATTGTATAGTGTTAACATATCGATGTGGCTATCAGTCTGCAACTACAACAGTTTTACATGTATGGACAGAACAAGATGATCTTGACAGGTTGATCAAATGGTCTGAAAAGTGACAAATGCTGTTTAATTTTGGGAAATGTAAATGCCTCCACACAGGACATGGGAACGAAGAGGTAGAATATACAATGGGGGTACTGTACTAAATACTACTGTAAAAAAGGACTTAGGGTTAACCATTAGTGCTGATATGAAGGTTTCAGAGCAGTGCGGAATTGCAGGTTCAAAGGGAAATCAAATCCTTGGATTAATTAGGCGAAATATAGCATATAAGGAAAAAGAACTAATAATACTGCTGTACAAAACAATAGTGTGGCCTCGTTTAGAATATTGTATACAAGCGTGGAGGCCGTACCGCAAGAAAGACATAGATATGCTAGAAAGAGTAGAGGAGAGCGACTAAAATGATACCAAAACTGAGGGATCTTAGTTATGAAATTCGCCTAAAAGAATGTGCTTTGACAACACTAGAGACCGGGAGATTGACAGGAGATCAGATAGAAGTGTTTAAAATAATAAATGGTTATGAAAATATTTATTGAAATATTTTTTTCTCAATTAAGAAAGATAGGACTAGAAGACATGAAGTTACATTAGCAAAGGAGCAGTGTAGATTAGATTTAAGAAAGTTCTCATTTTCATAAAAGACTATAAATGATTGAAACAGATTTTCTGCTGATTGTGTGGGTGCTAGTAGCGTGAATGTTTAAAAATAAAATCGATACACACCTCAGAAGGGCTGGATTCACAAAGATAAAAGGGTTGGACTCTCGATAAGCCAAAGGCTTCCTTGTCCACCTGCTACCTAGAGTTAATTCTCTGGGTGGCAATCTTCTTAAATCTTTTTAAACATAGCTCTGTCATTCACCCTCTTTGTTGTCTTGCCACCTACCTCTCCAATACAACCATGGAAGCTGGTATCCATCCTCACCCCAGGGGCAACCCGCACATTAGGGTCAACACTCCCAAGTTCCAAGGGTCTCTTCAGATTGAGCCCAATAGTTCGGACGTGGGACGAACCTGCAGAGGAATAATCAAAAGACCTTACAACTTACTGTTTCCATTCTCCCTCTATTTGTTGAGTTGACTTTAGTTGCTCAATATTCCTGTTACAATGGTCAGTGGTAACCAACTAGAGATATTATATATCACTATTATCACAAATATTCATGTGTCTATATCATTACCATGCATACTTAATGTACTAAACAATGTCTAAGACAGTATAAATTATCTAAAACTGGGTCTGCATGATCTAGAACTAAAGCAGCATTCAAGTTATCTAAAACTGTATCGGAATTATAGAAATTGGATTTGAGTTATATATATATATAGATATATTCATACTCGCAAGCCAACATTCATCCTCGCAAGCCAGGGCTGTTTGCCATGCAAAACTAGCACTGGCAGATCTCTTAATAGAAGTGTGGAAGTAAGTTGAGTCAAACTAGTAATTGACTTCGCCAGTCGCGACTGCATCACCCGTGAGAACAGCACAAATACCCGCCCCAATTTGATGACGGATAAACGACTTCTGGGAATGACAATATTGTGTATTTGAATAATTGCTTCTACTTCCTAAACATTGCATATAACATGAACCACTGTTGGTTGAAATTAGTTTTATTATGTCACCAACCACTGATATAGTGAGCGATTTCAGAGGCTGAGTTTAAATTCAGAGTTTCACAAAGTGATCAGCCACGGGGTACTGCTGGCTGGCACTGACGTAATCAGCAACAGCGACCCCTGGCACGCGAGGATGTATATATTATATTTGTCTAAGTTAAATATGACCGAGTTAGCAACATCCACACAAGGCATCTGCCTAGGATAATTGCAGACCTGCAAACTACATACATAGCTGTGAATTGCGCAGGACAGTTACACTTGTATTCTGTGCTGCACATTTCAATACACTGTCCATCAATAGTGCAGGGTCGCTTGACACAGGGCGTCACGTCACCACAGTCGACAATGTTACTGCTGGCAATCGTGTCATCCACCACGTTAAGTGTGTGACCCTTCAGAATCACCTACAGCAAGACAACTCTTATAGCAAGGAAATGTTTACAGCAGTTCCTCGTGACAATTTAATGTTGACAGCACATCATTTGTGGCAATGTAATGTTTTTATCACCATCCTCATAGCTATATATTGTTTACAACAAACCCATCATAACAATGTAATGTTTACAGCAAAGCCTTCATGGTAATATAATGTTTACAGTACACCCCTCACAGCAATGCACTGTTCACATCACCCCTTGTGGTAATGTAATGTGTACATCATCCCTTTGTGGCAATGTAATGTTTACAGCACACCCATCATGACAATGTAATGTTTACAGCACACGATATATATGACAATGTCATGTTTACAGCACACCACAACCCCTATAGCAATGTAAGAAGATTGATAAAACTGATACCTATCTATCAACAATCAATCTGTTAATATTAGATTGTATAGTGTTAACATATCGATGTGGCTATCAGTCTGCAACTACAACAGTTTTACATGTATGGACAGAACAAGATGATCTTGACAGGTTGATCAAATGGTCTGAAAAGTGACAAATGCTGTTTAATTTTGGGAAATGTAAATGCCTCCACACAGGACATGGGAACGAAGAGGTAGAATATACAATGGGGGTACTGTACTAAATACTACTGTAAAAAAAGGACTTAGGGTTAACCATTAGTGCTGATATGAAGGTTTCAGAGCAGTGCGGAATTGCAGGTTCAAAGGGAAATCAAATCCTTGGATTAATTAGACAAAATATAGCATATAAGGAAAAAGAACTAATAATACTGCTATACAAAACAATAGTGTGGCCTCATTTAGAATATTGTATACAAGCGTGGAGGCCGTACCGCAAGAAAGACATAGATATGCTAGAAAGAGTAGAGGAGAGCGACTAAAATGATACCAAAACTGAGGGATCTTAGTTATGAAATTCGCCTAAAAGAATGTGCTTTGACAACACTAGAGACCGGGAGATTGACAGGAGATCAGATAGAAGTGTTAAAAATAATAAATGGTTATGAAAATATTGATTGAAATACTTTTTTCTCAATTAAGAAAGATAGAAGGACTAGAAGACATGAAGTTACATTAGCAAAGGAGCAGTGTAGATTAGATGTAAGAAAGTTCTCATTTTCATAAAGGACTATAAATGATTGAAACAGATTTTCTGCTGATTGTGTGGGTGCTAGTAGTGTGAATGTTTAAAAATAAAATCGATACACACCTCAGAAGGGCTGGATTCACAAAGATAAAAGGGTTGGACTCTCGATAAGCCAAAGGCTTCCTTGTCCACCTGCTACCTAGAGTTAATTCTCTGGGTGGCAATCTTCTTAAATCTTTTTAAACATAGCTCTGTCATTCACCCTCTTTGTAGACTTGCCACCTACCTCTCCAATACAACCATGGAAGCTGGTATCCATCCTCACCCCAGGGGCAACCCGCACATTAGGGTCAACACTCCCAAGTTCCAAGGGTCTCTTCAGATTCAGCCCAATAGTTCGGACGTGGGACGAACCTGCAGAGGAATAATCAAAAGACCTTATAACTTACTGTTTCCATTCTCCCTCTATTTGTTGACTTGACTTTAGTTGCTCAATATTCCTATTACAATGGTCAGTGGTAACCAACTAGAGATATTATATATAACTATTATCACAAATATTCATGTGTCTATATCATTACCATGCATACTTAATGTACTAAACAATGTCTAAGACAGTATAAATTATCTAAAACTGGGTCTGCATGATCTAGAACTAAAGCAGCATTCAAGTTATCTAAAACTGTATCGGAATTATAGAAATTGGATTTGAATTATATATATATATATAGATATATTCATACTCGCAAGCCAACATTCATCCTCGCAAGCCAGGGCTGTTTGCCATGCAAAACTAGCACTGGCAGATCTCTTAATAGAAGTGTGGAAGTTAGTTGAGTCAAACTAGTAATTGACTTCGCCAGTCGCGACTGCATCACCCGTGAGAACAGCGCAAATACCCGCCCCAATTTGATGACGGATAAACGACTTCTGGGAATTACAATATTGTGTATTTGAATAATTGCTTCTACTTCCAAAACATTGCGTATAACATGAACCACTGTTGGTTGAAATTAGTTTTATTATGTCACCAACCACTGATATAGTGAGCGATTTCAGAGGCTGAGTTTAAATTCAGAGTTTCACAAAGTGATCAGCCAGGGGTACTGCTGGCTGGCACTGACGTAATCAGCAACAGCGACCCCTGGCACGCGAGGATGTATATATTATATTTGTCTAAGTTAAATATGACCGAGTTAGCAACATCCACACAAGGCATCTGCCTAGGATAATTGCAGACCTGCAAACTACATACATAGCTGTGAATTGCGCAGGACAGTTACACTTGTATTCTGTGCTGCACATTTCAATACACTGTCCATCAATAGTGCAGGGTCGCTTGACACAGGGCGTCACGTCACCACAGTCGACAATGTTACTGCTGGCAATCGTGTCATCCACCACGTTAAGTGTGTGACCCTTCAGAATCACCTACAGCAAGACAACTCTTATAGCAAGGAAATGTTTACAGCAGTTCCTCGTGACAATTTAATGTTGACAGCACATCATTTGTGGCAATGTAATGTTTTTATCACCATCCTCATAGCTATATATTGTTTACAACAAACCCATCATAACAATGTAATGTTTACAGCAAAGCCTTCATGGTAATATAATGTTTACAGTACACCCCTCACAGCAATGCACTGTTCACATCACCCCTTGTGGTAATGTAATGTGTACATCACCCGTTTGTGGCAATGTAATGTTTACAGCACACCCATCATGACAATGTAATGTTTACAGCACACGATATATATGACAATGTCATGTTTACAGCACACCACAACCCCCTATAGCAATGTAAGAAGGTTGATAAAACTGATACCTATCTATCAACAATCAATCTGTTAATATTAGATTGTATAGTGTTAACATATCGATGTGGCTATCAGTCTGCAACTACAACAGTTTTACATGTATGGACAGAACAAGATGATCTTGACAGGTTGATCAAATGGTCTGAAAAGTGACAAATGCTGTTTAATTTTGGGAAATGTAAATGCCTCCACACAGGACATGGGAACGAAGAGGTAGAATATACAATGGGGGTACTGTACTAAATACTACAGTAAAAAAAGGACTTAGGGTTAACCATTAGTGCTGATATGAAGGTTTCAGGGCAGTGCGGAATTGCAGGTTCAAAGGGAAATCAAATCCTTGGATTAATTAGGCGAAATATAGCATATAAGGAAAAAGAACTAATAATACTGCTGTACAAAACAATAGTGTGGCCTCATTTAGAATATTGTATACAAGCGTGGAGGCCGTACCGCAAGAAAGACATAGATATGCTAGAAAGAGTAGAGGAGAGCGACTAAAATGATACCAAAACTGAGGGATCTTAGTTATGAAATTCGCCTAAAAGAATGTGCTTTGACAACACTAGAGACCGGGAGATTGACAGGAGATCAGATAGAAGTGTTTAAAATAATAAATGGTTATGAAAATATTTATTGAAATATTTTTTTCTCAATTAAGAAAGATAGAAGGACTAGAAGACATGAAGTTACATTAGCAAAGGAGCAGTATAGATTAGATGTAAGAAAGTTCTCATTTTCATAAAGGACTATAAATGATTGAAACAGATTTTCTGCTGATTGTGTGGGTGCTAGTAGCGTGAATGTTTAAAATAAAATCGATACACACCTCAGAAGGGCTGGATTCACAAAGATAAAAGGGTTGGACTCTCGATAAGCCAAAGGCTTCCTTGTCCACCTGCTACCTAGAGTTAATTCTCTGGGTGGCAATCTTCTTAAATCTTTTTAAACATAGCTCTGTCATTCACCCTCTTTGTAGTCTTACCACCTACCTCTCCAATACAACCATGGAAGCTGGTATCCATCCCCACCCCAGGGGCAACCCGCACATTAGGGTCAACACTCCCAAGTTCCAAGGGTCTCTTCAGATTGAGCCCAATAGTTCAGACGTGGGACGAACCTGCAGAGGAATAATCAAAAGACCTTATAACTTACTGTTTCCATTCTCCCTCTATTTGTTGACTTGACTTTAGTTGCTCAATATTCCTGTTACAATGATCAGTGGTAACCAACTAGAGATATTATATATCACTATTATCACAAATATTCATGTGTCTATATCATTACCATGCATACTTAATGTACTAAACAATGTCTAAGACAGTATAAATTATCTAAAACTGGGTCTGCATGATCTAGAACTAAAGCAGCATTCAAGTTATCTAAAACTGTATCGGAATTATAGAAATTGGATTTGAGTTATATATATATATATATAGATATATTCATACTCGCAAACCAACATTCATCCTCGCAAGCCATGGCTATTTGCCATGCAAAACTAGCACTGGCAGATCTCTTAATAGAAGTGTGGAAGTTAGTTGAGTCAAACTAGTAATTGACTTCGCCAGTCGCGACTGCATCACCCGTGAGAACAGCGCAAATACCCGCCCCAATTTGATGACGGATAAACGACTTCTGGGAATGACAATATTGTGTATTTGAATAATTGCTTCTACTTCCTAAACATTACGTATAACATGGACCACTGTTGGTTGAAATTAGTTTTATTATGTCACCAACCACTGATATAGTGAGCGATTTCAGAGGCTGAGTTTAAATTCAGAGTTTCACAAAGTGATCAGCCAGGGGGTACTGCTGGCTGGCACTGACGTAATCAGCAACAGCGACCCCTGGCACGCGAGGATGTATATATTATATTTGTCTAAGTTAAATATGACCGAGTTAGCAACATCCACACAAGGCATCTGCCTAGGATAATTGCAGACCTGCAAACTACATACGTAGCTGTGTATTGCGCAGGACAGTTACACCTGTATTCGGTGCTGCACATTTCAATACACTGTCCATCAATAGTGCAGGGTCGCTTGACTCAGGGCGTCACGTCACCACAGTCGACAATGTTACTGCTGGCAATCGTGTCATCCACCACGTTAAGTGTGTGACTCTTCAGAATCACCTACAGCAAGACAACTCTTATAGCAAGGAAATGTTTACAGCAGTTCCTCGTGACAATTTAATGTTGACAGCACATCATTTGTGGCAATGTAATGTGTATATCACCATCCTCATAGCTATATATTGTTTACAACAAACCCATCATAACAATGTAATGTTTACAGCAAAGCCTTCATGGTAATATAATGTTTACAGTACACCCCTCACAGCAATGCACTGTTCACATCACCCCTTGTGGTAACGTAATGTGTACATCACCCGTTTGTGGCAATGTAATGTTTACAGTACACCCATCATGACAATGTAATGTTTACAGCACACGATATATATGACAATGTCATGTTTACAGCACACCACAACCCCCTATAGCAATGTAAGAAGGTTGGTAAAACTGATACCTATCTATCAACAATCAATCTGTTAATATTAGATTGTATAGTGTTAACATATCGAAGTGGCTATCAGTCTGCAACTACAACAGTTTTACATGTATGGACAGAACAAGATGATCTTGACAGGTTGATCAAATGGTCTGAAAAGTGACAAATGCTGTTTAATTTTGGGAAATGTAAATGCCTCCACACAGGACATGGGAACGAAGAGGTAGAATATACAATGGGGGTACTGTACTAAATACTACTGTAAAAAAAGGACTTAGGGTTAACCATTTGTGCTGATATGAAGGTTTCAGAGCAGTGCGGAATTGCAGGTTCAAAGGGAAATCAAATCCTTGGATTAATTAGACAAAATATAGCATATAAGGAAAAAGAACTACCGGTAATAATACTGCTGTACAAAACAATAGTGTGGCCTCATTTAGAATATTGTATACAAGCGTGGAGGCCGTACCGCAAGAAAGACATAGATATGCTAGAAAGAGTAGAGGAGAGCGACTAAAATGATACCAAAACTGAGGGATCTTAGTTATGAAATTCGCCTAAAAGAATGTGCTTTGACAACACTAGAGACCGGGAGATTGACAGGAGATCAGATAGAAGTGTTTAAAATAATAAATGGTTATGAAAATATTGATTGAAATATTTTTTTCTCAATTAAGAAAGATAGAAGGACTAGAAGACATGAAGTTACATTAGCAAAGGAGCAGTGTAGATTAGATATAAGAAAGTTCTCATTCTCACAAAGGACTGTAAATGAATGGAACAGATTATCTCCTGATTGTGTTGGTGCTAGTAGCGTGAATATGTTTAAAAATAAAATCGACACACACCTTAAAAAGGCGGGATACATGTAGATAAAAAGTATTGGATCTCGATAAGCCAAAAAGGAGGCTTCGCGCCCATCCACCACCATCCAGAGTAATTTTCTGGATGGCAATCTTCTATTAAATCTTGTTGTTAAAATCACTCTTCAGCCACTAATAACACCAACCACCATCCGCGTTTCATCTACCAACAACAAGACAGACATCGCTCTTACAGCCACTAATAACACCAACCACCATCGCGTTTCATCTACCAACAGCAAGACCAGACATCACTCTTCGGCTTCACTATGCTTACCAACCACCATCACGCGTTTCATCTACCAACAACAAGACCAGACATCACTCTTCCAACCACTAATAGCACCAACCACCATCATTTCATCTACCAACAACAAGACCAGACATCACACTCTTCAACCACTAATAACTAGCACCAACCACCATCCGTTTCATCTACCAACAGCGGGCCGGGCAGCATCCTCTTCGGCCACCACAGCCAACACCAATCACCATCACGTTTCATCTACCAACAACAAGACCAGACATCACTCTTCAACCACTAATAACACCAATCACCATCACGTTTCATCTACCAACAACAAGACCAGACATCACTCTTCAACCACTAATAACACCAATCACCATCACGTTTCATCTACTAACAACATGACCAGACATCACTCTTCAACCACTAATAACACCAACCGCCATCACGTTTCATCTACCAACAACAAGACCAGACATCACTCTTCAACCACTAATAACACCAACCACCATCACGTTTCATCTTCCAACAACAAGACCAGACATCACTCTTCAACCACTAATAACACCAACCACCATCACGTTTCATCTACTAACAACATGACCAGACATCACTCTTCAACCACTAATAACACCAACCGCCATCACGTTTCATCTACCAACAACAAGACCAGACATCACTCTTCAACCACTAATAACACCAACCACCATCACGTTTCATCTTCCAACAACAAGACCAGACATCACTCTTCAACCACTAATAACACCAACCACCATCACGTTTCATCTACTAACAACATGACCAGACATCACTCTTCAACCACTAATAACACCAACCACCATCACGTTTCATCTACCAACAACAAGACCAGACATCACTCTTCAACCACTAATAACACCAACCACCATCACGTTTCATCTACCAACAACAAGACCAGACATCACTCTTCAGCCACTAATAACACCAACCACCATCACGTTTCATCTACCAACAACAAGACCAGACATCACTCTTCAACCAATATTAACACCAACCACCATCACGTTTCATCTACCAACAACAAGACCAGACATCACTCTTCAACCACTAATAACTCCAACCACCATCACGTTTCATCTACCAACAACAAGACCAGACATCACTCTTCAACCACTAATAACACCAACCACCATCACGTTTCATCTACCAACAACAAGACCAGACATCATCACTCTTCAGCCACACTAGCAGCACCAGCCACCATCACGTTTTTATCTACCAACAACTAGAATAGACATCACTCTTCAACCACTAATAACACCCAACCACCATCCGCGTTTCATTACCAACAACAAGACCGGGCATGCACTCTTCAGCCACTAATAACACCAACCACCATCCGCGTTTCATCTACCAGCTTAACAAGACCAGACATCACTCTTCAGCCACTAATAGCACCAACCACCATCCGCACGTTTCATCTACCAGCAACAAAGACCAAGACATCCCTTTCCAACCCGCCAATAACACCAACCACCATCCGTTTCATCTACCAACAACAAGACCAGACATCACTCTTCAACCACTAACAACACCAACCACCATCACGTTTCATCTACCAACAACAAGACCAGACATCACTCTTCAGCCACTAATAACACCAACCACCATCACGTTTCATCTACCAACAACAAGACCAGACATCACTCTTCAACCACTAATAACACCAACCACCATCACGTTTCATCTACCAACAACAAGACCAGACATCACTCTTCAACCACTAATAACACCAATCACCATCACGTTTCATATACCAACAACAAGACCAGACATCACTCTTCAACCACTAATAACACCAACCACCATCACGTTTCATCTACCAACAACAAGACCAGACATCACTCTTCAACCACTAATAACACCAATCACCATCACGTTTCATCTACCAACAACAAGACCAGACATCACTCTTCAACCACTAATAACACCAACCACCATCACGTTTCATCTACCAACAACAAGACCAGACATCACTCTTCAACCACTAATAACACCATCCACCATCACGTTTCATCTACCAACAACAAGACAAGACATCACTCTTCAACCAATATTAACACCAACCACCATCACGTTTCATCTACCAACAACAACACAAGACAACACTATTCTATCTTGATAACATTATTCTTCTTGCATCACAAGGTGATACTACGGTTGAAAATATATCACTCCGATCTGTTGTGTCCCTGACATTTATAATAATTATGATTGTTAATTTCAGTCATACTATTTTGATGAGTTAACGACGGGGCGATAGTTAACTAATGGAGATATTGATGGCAATAGCTATGTGTAAGCCCACTTACCGCCGTGACTGGTAAATTATTCCGTGACCATTTGCGTATGTTCATCAAAGCAAATCTTTTAGTTCATATCAGCGTATACCTGTCAACTTTTCTTGGAATTCCGGGAGATTCATCAGCGGTTAAGCATACTTCCCGTGTCGCGCTGTCTCGGATCTTGACATCGGCATCAAGTAGTGTCAACCATCGTTGCAAGTCAGGGCTGTTTGCCATGCAAAACTAGCCTTGGCTGATCCCCTGTGCGTATGCGAAGTGCGGAAGTTAGCTGAGTCAAACTAGTAATTGACTTCGCCAGTCGCGACTGCGTCACCCGTTAGACCAGCGCGAATACCCGCCCCAATTTGAAGACGGATATACGACTTCTGGAAATCCGAATATATAATGACCCGTTCGCCCATTAGCACGAGCAGCTGAGCGGTGTTGTGTATTCGAATAATTGCTTCTACTTCCTAAACATTGTATGTAACACGAGTTACTGTTGGTTACAATTAGCTTTGCTATGACCACCTGACCTGCCGAGATCCACTGATCTAGTGAGCAATAGGCTGAGCTTAAATTCAGAGTTTCGCAAAGCGATCAGTCTGGGGGTACGGCTGGCTGGCACTGACATAATCAACAGCAGCGACCCCTGGCGCGCGAGGATGGAGTCAACTGGCAGGTATATAAGCGAGACTAACAATTGCTATGCTCGCACGCCAGGGGTGCTGCTGATTACAGATCGCCTTGCGAAACGTTGAAGTTAAGCTCAGCCAATATTAACGTTATCTACCAGATTCGACAGTTTTAGGTTTCACATTTGCATGTACGCCTTAGTGTTCGGGAAATATAAGTAATTATTTGAATACATTATACCGCTCAGCCGCTCGTGAGAATGGTACAAACGAACGAGTAATTATAACGGGATTCCCTGGAGTCGCTGGCTTTGTCTTTGATATCGGGTGCTGGCGTCTGCACTATTCTCACGCGTGGTACAGTCGCAACCGGTGGAGTCAGTTACTAGACAAACTACAACTGATTCAGCTAACTTACATTACATTGCGTAAGACCTTTGCCAAAGGTAGTCAAACTACCACTCCGATTTGCTAGGATGTCCGTTAATTATTGGGAACAGCTAGTTGCGTTTGAGGAACAGCGCGCCACCTATCGAGGAACCAATGTGTTGACTTGGGTTAGTGCGAAGACACCGTGGTCGTCGTCTCCGTTGTGTGTGGACCTCATGGGGTTGCTTGCCTGTTTCTGTTGCTGCTATTTCTTACTCATGGCGTGCGCACCTCTTACCCGCGGCTGGTCAGAAAAAGGTGAGGTCAATGTTATTATTAAATATCCTTTCCACACTGCTTTCTACCCAGAACTGTTCGCAACTACAAGCTCAGCGATGACTATCTGGCAGGAACACTGTCGAGAACAATAACAGTTCTCCGCTGCTGATTTTCACTTTACAAAGAAAATGAAAATGATAAAACTGCTATATTTGGCGAACGTATCTCAATAATTGCGTCACAAAGGACCTGGTGGTTTCATTGTTCAGCAAAATCACTGCTTCACGCGATCAACATAAATTATATTCCCGAATTTATGCGCAACACTTTAATTAAACATTCAGTTAATGCTAAACATGTTGGACTCTAACTAAGCCGCCGGCTTCATTGTCCAGCTGTCATCTAAAGTGTGTTGCATTAAAATAAACAAATAAAATCGTGTTAAATGCACCTATTGGTGCACACTAAAATAGTTACGATCTAGCTATGCGGTTAATACGACATGCATATGTTTCTTTTTGTTATAACAAATTAAGAATTAAGTTTATTATTTTATTTAGGCCTACAAAGTATAGAGTGGTAATAAGCTTTGCAATAATTCTGAAGCCACAAGCAAATCACGTCACACAAATGTGAGGTCCGCATGAAAACATTACCAGAAGTTCACAACCGTTGATTCGCTTCTAGAAATACATTTCCGGCGCGTGTGCGTCTTCAAGAACTGGCTGCATTGGTACCAGTACCCGAGACAACACGACGTGGAAGACATCAACGCGACTCTCTGCACGCACATTGTCTACTACGGGGTCGCTCTCAAAGACAACCTCGTCATCACGGCCGACCCGTACAACGTCGGCCAGTACGTTGCCCTCTTCTTCTTCCGTTCTTCCTTTTAATCCCTCTGTCTATATGTATGTATGTATGTATGTATGTCTGACTGTCTGTCTGTCTGTCAGTCAGTCAATATGTCTGTCTGTATGTCTGTATGTCTCTTCTTTTTCTCCCGTGTGTCTACTGCCTAGTCTTGCAGAATGTTGTTGAGCAGTCTCCGTCTCCGTCTCCCTCCCTCCCTCCCTCCCGTCTGCCATGCCCTAAATCCCGCACTGGTGGTTCTTTTGTAGAATAAAGAAAATCGTGGATCTACATAGAAGTCACAAGTTGTTGAAGGTTGTGGTGTGTCTGGGCGGTCCAAACTTTCCCTGGAGGTACCTCAGCACTATGATGACGACACCAGCCAATCGGTCCCAGTTCGTTGCGTCTGTCGTATCCTACATGAGTACGAGACACTTTGACGGTCTGCACCTCGACTTTCCGTTTCCAGAAGACACACCGCGTGTAGACAGAAACGGATTCGCTTGGCTCATTTTGGTACGGTATAGGTTGTAGACATCAGGGGCTGATCCACAGAGGGAAGGCTAGGGGGGGGGGCACAAAAACATAATATATTTTGTAGAATGTATAAAAATAGACAATTTAATTGAAAAAGGAACATAATCCTGAAAGACCTTTCAAGAAAAGTTTTGGTTTTCACTTAGAATCACCAATAATTCTTGGAACCCAGGAGCAGTATGACGATCCGTTACTGTAATGTCACTATTTGAACGGGACTGTTTTAACGGTATTACCGTTAGCAGATGTTTGGAACAACCGATTAGCCTAGTTTGAAGATGCTGAAATGCCAATATATTGTAATCTAGCGGAGATGTGAAAATTTGAATAATGTGCGTTTTATAGTCAAAGCATGACACTTATGTTATCAGGTCGAAGTTCCACCCATACCAATCATTATTTATGATGGGCTGTCGAACGATGGGATGCCAATGCGAAATAATCGCGTGATAGACCTTTTTAATTGACTGCCACCAAAACATGTTTCACGATTTCTCGACTTTTCTCTAATATATGAAATCTATTTTTATGTATAATATTATGTTGAGGTAAGGACTGTGCCACTAATATTACACTTACAACAGCCATTTTGGATTTCAATATGGCTGCCACACCAAACCATGATTTCTGAACTTCTAGATAACGTAGACAATTGATTGTTATAATATACATTTTTATTGACACAGAATCAAACTATGCCACGTTTTTCAATATAACATCCAATGCCTTGCGATGTAGGATCTCCGGAGAGGCTTTCAGCGTGAATCAAATCGGACTGGGAAGCCACAGTTTGAGTTGAGTGCCACGGTCAGCTGTCGGAAAACCGTTATTGAGAAATCATACGAAATCACAAATATAGCACAGTAAGTATCCATTAACAGAACGTCTGTTAGCCTAAGGATGGTGTTGCAAGTTCGCAAAATAAAAAAGTTATATGTGTCTAACGATGGTTCAAATCACCCCGCCTCTACCAATAGGGTCTATGCGCTGTGGAACGTGCGATTTTGCTTATTTCTGAACGTCGTCAATGTATCAGTTAAGCAATACATTTTGTTCAAACAGCACTAAACACATTTAGGATGCAGCTGCTTGATGACATAGTATCAGATCGTGTTATCTTAAAACGCCATGTTATATAGTATAAAATACATATTCTATTCTCTTGACAACCCACTTTTTTACAAACTACCATTTCGATGTTAATTTTACCTTATATATACTCTCATATTTATATTTAAATAATCTACATAGATCCTTAATGGGAAAGCCCCACCGATACGTTTGAAATGAGAAAACAAGCTTGAAATGAGAAAACAGTTCCATACAACACAACGTTCAGCGGTTGGTCTATGATGATACTATGCTGGCAACTATGTATGTGACATTTATCTTCTTATTGATATTTATTTGTGATTCCCGGTTCACCATTTCATTACTCGTCGCCGCCCATAGTTTTATAATGGCGTACTTTTGCCGGAACACCATTGTATTATGTACGGCACGTTTTCAACTCAAAAAAGTGCCCTATTTCGTGTTGTAGCAACCTGGACTGGATCAGTCTGCGGGCGTTTGACTTCGACGAAGACAACGAAGGCAGAACCGCCCATCAGGCGCCGCTACGCGAAGGGAAACGGAAGGAGGACAAGCCGCAAGAACAGAACATTGTACTCATTCTTTCGCGTATAGCACCTAGCGGTTAAAACGTTTACTACAACCCTAGCGAGTACAACGTTAACTACATCTGCTTCGGATAAACGTTTTCGAGATCCAATAACGTAATTGTCCGTATAACAAAGTTGTTGAATCTTGTAAATTTTTAAGCAGTACTTCAGGTGTGATCAAGTTTAGCATGTGATGGTTTTACCCATGTGAATGTTCACGGACACACGCACACACGCATACATATTATACGCGCGAGCGAGTGAAGGGGAGGGAGCGAGTGTGTGAGTAGGTGCGCGCGTGTGTGTGGTCGTGCGTGTGTGTGTGCGTGCGTGCATGCATGTATGTGTGCGGTCACTTGCAGGAGTGGGCCGTCAAGCACTGGACAGAGACTGGCGTTGACCGGTCACGACTGGTTCTTGGCATCTCCTTCGACGCCGCTGCTTACCAGCTGCGGGATAATCGGGTGTTTGGTTTCTGGGCGCCGCAGACAGGCCCCTTACCCAGGGGAAACTACACTCATAGACGCGGTCGTCTTTCCTACTATGAGGTGAGTGCACGCACGCTACAGTAGAGGGGACCTACTCCTGGTTATACCTAGGCCAAAGGTATAAAAATTGAACGCAACACAAACGGGAATTTGGTTTTAATCTAAACCTGAATATAACGCGTTTCGCCCCGAAACATTTCACATACTTTAATAAATACATTTTAATAGGACTGGTGATTGTTGCCAAACTCTATTTTCACCGATGTCTGCATATACCGCTTATGATGTCCGCGGGTGGGCGCGCCAGTGTGTGGTACTGTGCCCTCTGTCGGACAATGCATCCATAACAGATTTAACAAGATTTAACAAGATTGCCATCCAGAGAATTAACTCTAGATGGCAGGTGGACAAGGAAGCCCTTTGGTTTATCGAGAGTCCAACCCTTTTATCTGCATATACCCAGCCCTTCTGAGGTATGTGTCGATTTTATTTTTAAACATATTCACACTACTAGCACCCACACAATCATAAGATAATCTGTTCCATTCATTCATAGTCCTTTGTGAAAGTGAGAACTTTCTTACGTCTAATCTAAGCTGCTCCTTTACTAATGTAACTTCATGTCCTATAGTCTTTCTTAACAAAAAAATATATATTT